>CAIGQW010055694.1:5988756-6004486 GCA_903798125.1 Danio choprae | reverse complement strand
TATATACACATATATATATATATATATATATATATATATATATATAGTTTTCAAACATAACAAAAGGGTAGTAAATTAAAGTGTATTGTTAAGTTTTTTTTTATTATTTCAAAGCATTTTCCCAAAATATGTGTCAAAAAAAGATTTGTCACCAAACATCATTCTGCTAGCTGAAACACAGAGAAAGTAAAGGCCATTCATTTCTTGAACTTTCCCCTTTATGAGGAAACACTTTAGGAAAAGCTGTTCGGCATTTCTTATTTTGGCCGATTTAAACAATTATTAGCAACATAACATTTTGATGTTCTGATAGCATACCTATGTAGAAGAATCACTTTATGCTCTCCATCCCAACGCATCATCAATCAAGTCATGTGAAAACTTATTTTCATCATATTATTGTTTTCAAAAAGTGATAATATATATACACATATATATATATATATATATATATATATATATATATAGTTTTCAAACATAACAAAAGGGTAGTAAATTAAAGTGTATTGTTAAGTTTTTTTTTATTATTTCAAAGCATTTTCCCAAAATATGTGTCAAAAAAAGATTTGTCACCAAACATCATTCTGCTAGCTGAAATACAGAGAAAGTAAAGGCCAAATAAAGACTCCAAATCACCCCAGAGTGGATGAGAACATCCCCAACAGTACATAAGGGATATGTCATACAGAAGAAAATAACCTCATCAGTATATAATATGAATAATAGTTTGGCTTTTGTTTCATTGCCAACCGAATATTTTCCATCCTGAGAGCATGTAAATCATGTTGAATTATGATGATCATCACAGACTGTCCGTTGTAAATTTGCATAATGTGTGAATGTTAAGTGGCGTTTTGCTTGTTTTAACAGGATGTCTGAATGGCGGCGGGCAGCTCAAGCCTTCAGCAGATCAGTCCAACAAAGAGTTACTTCAGCAGGTGGAGGAGTTTTACCACGGTGAACATCCCTCAGTGCCAGAGGACGACTCACGAGTGGCTGAACTCTATCAGGGCTGGTTAGAGAGCGTGGGAAAGGAGAAAGCCCGACAGCTACTGCACACACAGTATCACGCTGTTGAAAAAAACGCCAATGGACTGAGTATAAAGTGGTAAGGAGCTGCTCAGATACTGATCAACCCATTTATTATGTGTTTGTTTAAAAAAAAAACAACAACAACAACACTATATTAAAGGGATAGTTCACACAAACATGTACATCTGCTGCTCATTTACTCACCCACTAGCTGTCAATGATATGGGCGATGCTTTTCTTTTCTAAAAGAAGATTTTTAGTTCAGCTATGTCCTCAATTGTTCATAAAATGAAAGTCAATAATAAATCAGTAAATACCCGAGGCTCCTGATGAGACAAATATTTTTAGATAAAGGTGATGTTGAAAGTAATAATGTTGCAATTTTGTAAATAATGTATTAACTGTGTTTTTCCTGTATGTGTCTATTTGACTCTATAAGTCCCGATGACCATTGATTTATATTTTATGAATCACCAAGGACCAGAGTTTCAGCTAAAAATCTTCTTTAATGTTCTACTAAAAAAAAAACGTGTGAACTAACCCTTTAATATCTCTCTGTGTGTTTTAAATCAACGTGCACTGACACTACACCAACTAAACGAGCAATAAATGCAGTTATGTATGTGGATGAAGTGTTTGTTCCTCCCAGTATGTTTCTGTAAGGTATCTGTTGTAGAACTACATATCAGATCATTTATGTATTTTATTTCTATGTTCATTGAATGTTGCCTTGTGTCATTTCTTTTCATTTACAAATGAGTATGTTTCTCTTAAATTGTTAAATGCAAAAAAATGGAGCTTCTGTAAATGGACTTATTTGTTACTATGTGGACTGAAAACAGTGTCTTGGTCTTGTTTCTGAGAATATATCTTGAATTTTGATGGTAATAAAAATATGATTGAATGTATTCATTCCATCAAGTTAATTATATTTATTGATCAAATAAACCATGCATTTATTTTACTTGATACACGTTTGGTGTCGTTGATTTTTATTTATTCAAATTATATATTTTTTGTTTATTAAAAAAAAGTGTAGAATGAATACGGTTGATTTTTATGTTATCACAGTAACATTGTATTAAACTGTATTATGATAGCTTGAGTTATGGTGCAATTTATCAAACATACTTGATAAACTAGCTATCATTTAGCAACAGGAGAAAGATACTAGTATTTTATGAGAGGGTTAGTTCCGGTTCTTGATGCTGATTGGCGTGTTCGAAAGCCGTTGAAAATAAATCACACCTGTGACCTCATTAAGCTGTAATACCACGTTATGATGTCGGTTCTGCTGTTGTGTCCATAGACAAAGATTGTGTCATGTGTTTTAGATAAATTATCTGTTATTCATTTAAAGAATAATTAGTGACCCCTGCTGGCTTTATATCTGCGTCATTCATCCATAATTATGACACCCAGCCCTCCAACCAGTCGAAGAAACTCTTTTATAGTGGCACGTAAGTGTGGAGTCCCTTCTTTTCACACACACACACACACACACACACACACACACACACACACAAACCAGTATCCGTAACGGTTTAATCTTCAGATAAGGTTATATGAATTTATTACACGTTTAACGTTGTTGTTCTCGGTCAGGGAGGTTTCTTTTTTACATGGGGGATTAATTACCTTTTCCATAACAGGTTACATTTAGGTGTAATGACATTATTATGAGAAGATATCGCAATATCAAATAATGATAACGATAATTTACAGTATATCGCGATATTTCGGCAGCATTAACGTTCGTTTTATCCAGGGGTCAGCTTTTGTTACTTTTTAAATTTAAAATGTAACGTATATTTTAGTTCCGGTTAGTTCACCAAAAAAAGTATACATATTCCGTCCTCATGTACTCCTCTTGTCTTTCTGGTCGTCTTCCAAACGTGGTTAAGGATGTTTTAATGATATCTGACATTAATTTAGCTCAAGATGCTAACCACCAGGATTCTAGGGTATAGTCTAGATAGGATACAGCTGCGGATACGTATATATAAAATATAGCATCGTATTTTATGACCCTGTATAACAATAATTCACATTTTTACAGTACAGTGACGGTTGGGGTGGGGGTAGGCGTTAGTAAAACACAATTTATGGGGTAATTTAATATATAACATAAATAATACTCGGTACAACTACTGTTTTGACATTATTGTGGCGGTTGGGGTGGGGGTAGACGTTAATAAAATAAAACTAATGGAAAATGTAACTTTAATGAATAGTATAAATAATTTTCGTTATTCCGGCCGCGGACACGGAGGAGTCCCCTGGTCACATACGTTGGAGTAGATTGATGAATATGGTCTTATTTTACAGAAAACTCTCCCAATCTTACGATGCATATAGGATATTGCATATTTTAGTTGATTGCATTTTAAGGTTTTATTTGTGTTTACGATCTGGTTGGTCCACGTTTTTTCTGAAGGTTTCATTTTATTCCACCAGTTGGCAGTAGAGTATTCTTATAATCTTGACAAGGTAAATTTGCTAAATTTCACAAACTAGTTTTATTGCGGACTTCGTGAAATTCGTGTGGCTCCACTCGTACCGTCGGTATTGTAACTTTTGTCGAGTACACAGCAACACGGACAAAACTGAGGAGCTTTATGAGAATGCAGATCAAATGTTTATAACGCGACGTCACTGGCTGACACATGACGTCAACCTCTTTATAAGTGCAGAAGAGTTTAGGTTGACAACAGTAGAAACAACCAAAGGAACCCATATATTTGTCATTCCAATGGCTTTCAAAAATGTGTACAAACCGCATTTTCTTCCGTATTCAGTCAGTTTCTTGAACTTTCCCCTTCATGAGGAAACACTTCAGGAAAAGCTGTTCGGCATTTCTTAAACAATTATTAACAACATAACATTTCTGATAGCACACCTATGTAGAAGAATCACTTTATCACTTTATGATATATATCACGTTTTAATGCCTGGACTAAATCTAGCTGTATTTACAAAAACAAAACAAAGAGCTGTGTGTATTTACATTTAAGACTTTATTCAGTTTGAACACCGTAATGATTATTAAATCTTCTCTTTGTTACTTTTGATGACAAAAAGTGCAAGATCAGCAGAAGAACAATTAAAACTAAATCGAGAAGAAAAAAAGAAAGCTGGAACCAGTACGCAGTGCTCAATATTTTCTACATTCAGAATCATCTGGACACAGCAAAATAAACGCAATGTTTTTTTCCTATCATGGACACAAAAATACACCAAATATAATTTTGCTGGATCACCTCGTTTTGTTCATAAGATCCCATAACATCTTTAAAAATAATTAACTTTTGATTTACAAAATAAAACATTGCACATCAATACAAATGCTCTGAAATAAAACTATCATTTACCACATATCATGACCTGGATTCTCGCGAAAGCTGAAATTGTCTGAAAGAAAAACGTAGATATGTCAATTTTACCTACAGCCCAGATCTTTATATTTCCTTTAAATGCAAATCAATGGCATAAATGTATATTCTTTCAAAGACAAAAACATTGGGAATAATGTTTTCGATTGATCTATTGCTTACAACAATGAATTACATTGTTTTACAGGATAACATTCTTGTGTATTGCTTATTGAAGATGATACGCTGCCCTAAGGAAAAAAAAAAAAAGATATGGAAATGAACAGCTGAATAATTGTGCTTTTGCTATAAATGAAGCATACTGTATGTAAAAAAACTAATGGAGTTTGCGCATGTGTGTCTCATGTCCTGTTGTGGTTAATGAAATGATGAGTGTGTAAAAGTGTAGTGGTGACGACCATCACAAACAAGTCTGAAAGCTCAGTTCTTCGGGACTCTAAAGCCGTCCTTCTCCTTGCGGATACTTCTCATGGCTTCAATCGGGTCACTGGTCCCAGCATGCTCCAGTACTGACTTCTCTCTGAAATGCAAACAATACATCGATATAGTGCATATAATGTTTTCTACATGCATATATTAGTGCTGGGCAAGAAATTAATCACATCCAAAATAAAAGTTTATATTGGCATAATATATGTGTGTGCTGTATATTTATTATGTATATATAAATACACACATTCATGCATATATTTGAAAAAAATGTTTTAGATATAAAATATATATGCATATGATACAAACATGATATGTGTGTGTGTGTGTGTGTTTGTCACATTCACAGATGCGATTAATCTTTGACCAGCACTAAAATAATTAAATAAATAAATAAATAAATACATCTTACAAAAATATGAGTGTGAAAAAAAATGAAAATAACTTCGAAAAATAAATAATTCTTAAAATAATTACTAAATATTTAATATTTTTATTTTAGCTTTTGTTTCTGTTTTTTTTTAATCCAATTAATTTATTTGCAAACAGTAAAATACTTCATTTTTTAAAAAAACAATATAATATATTTAATATCAATATTAATATATAATTATATCTTTTAATTAAAAAAATTATAATTAATTTTAATCAAAACTATTTTCAGTTTTACTTAATTGTTTGCTTTACCTGTTTTTGTAAAGTTCATGTCAGTATTTTAATATAATATTATTATTATTATTATTATTATTATTATTATCATCATCATATACCAAATATATACTAATGCTGTGTTTATAAATCAAAAATAATACAAGATAAATAATTGAATAAGATTTCAGAATTTCATTCAAATTTAGTTGCTTTATATGATATTTTTAATTATATTAATTGGTAATATATATTTTTTAAGTAATTAAATTACTTTATATTTTATGTTTAAAAATATAAAATTATATAGAATTAATCAAGATTTCATTACAAATTTTTTGATTAATATATATAAAAAAAATTTATCCTAAAGTTCAAACCAGTATATTTGTAATAGTAGTTATATTCTCTGTGATTTTTCATTTGTAAAGAAAGATGATGGCTGTGCCCAAAATAGAATACTTCTATACAATATAGTACGCTAAAAACAGTATGTGAGCCAAGTAGTATGTCCGAATTCATAGAAGTTGAAAAGAGTATGCGAGATGTACCCAGATGACCTACTACTTCTGGCAAGATTCTGAAGTGCACATCCGATGGATGCTATGCACGGCGAGAGACATCATGAATGGGAGTGAACCAACGCAACTGATGCGGGTTGGTCATGTGATCATAACGAAATGGCGGATGTAGTACGTCAGAGTTACATTCATACTGTATAGAACGTAATTTTCTAATAGTCAAATAGTACATTTAAATTCAAATGCATTACCTACTGAGTAGGCGATTTTGGACGCAGCTGATGTCAGAGAGTTGATATGGGAATGATTTGAACCATACAGTACCTCACTCTCATGAAGGGGTTAAATGTGAACTCTTCGGCCAGCGTCGATGGAATAGTTGGCTCTCCATTATCATATTTCTCCTAATCAGCATAAGACAAGGTTATTCAAACACCTGTGCTACGATAAATAATGTAAATGTACAACAAAGAAGAGTTCGACACCTTAGCCCATGCTAACTTTGTCCGGATGGCCTCATTATTTGGCTCAACGTGTCGTGCAAACTTCAGATTGTTGATGGTGTATTCATGACCACAGTACACATGCTGTAACACAACATATAAAGCCGGGTCAAAGTAGACACTGTTTAGAGCAGCCAATGAAGACCATTATTCAGAAGTATTACACTAGAAACTGGAATTATTGACCACTCGTTTCAGCAATTCAGAATATCTTGCTTTAGGAGACGAAGGCACTGCTTGCCAAATATCAATTTATATGCGTTTTCAATGAAATTATATTTGTTTTGTGTTAAAGACATTTGAAAAAATATATTTATGAGCAAAACGAAACATTAAAGGCTTGTAGAATATACGCCAATGTCAATGGGAGACAATTACTTTCATGTATTTTGGGTGAAGTTGATGTATTAACATGTTGCAAATCCAGCAGCGCTAATCTCTCCCCTGCAGTGCAGACTAACATGGCGGCACCATATTTGAGAATCTGAATATCGTGCACTTCTTATTACAATTACAAAGTTTGTGAATATCATCAGAAAAGCCAAAATAGAAACAAAAACTAATGCATGCTTAAATTATACAGTGCTGTTTAGGCTGCAGCATGTCATGTGATAAACCTAGCGCATCACCATGGAAATATAAAGTGATGTATTTTATTTAACGATTAGCTGTAGCATTCAAAACTCAAAGGTTAAAGGGTTCAAACTTTGCAGACAGATTTATTACCTGCTACATGAAAGGTAAAAGTTGAAAATGCATGATAGGGGCACTTTAAATGATCTGTATTATTCTACTGCACAAATACTTCAGGTTAGATGCAGAAAATGTTACCGTTTCTGGTGGAAGTCTGCCTAAAACCTCAATTAGAGCTTTGTACATCTCATCAGCGGTGCCTTCAAAAAACTTCCCACAGCCGGCCATGAACAGAGTATCACCTGTTTGTAATGTGAACAGAACAAGGAAAAGCTGCTTGTTAAAGGACTTGTTAAACCATGTTAAGGCTCTGGTATACTAAAAGTTCTTTTTCGTTCTTCATTTGAGGGCAAAAACTATTTCGAAAAGGTTGAGTGATGGTACTGTTTTCGAACAGTCTGACAGGAGGCAGGGTTTTAAATGTGTCGCGGTGCTTGAGTGTACTGCTAAACATAATAACGATAGCGGCTGAGTGAGAAATATCTGGCAAACAGCCTTCTCAAGTGAGAAGTGCCACTGTGGCACGTCACATTGCTTTATATTTGCCGTGGACAGACCCCGAATGGAGTGGTTGTACTTTTTAACTGGTGTGTGAAACCCTCCACGAGTGATCGTGCAGGTGTGGATACTTCTGTACCAACTCTGCTACTCGACTCTTTAGTGTAATCATGTTGTTAACTTGGTGTTGTTGTGCTGGATATTTTTCTCTGTTCTGATTCTGAACTGCGAGGATACTAAGTTCCAGATCACACTCACAGACTAATGGCAGCTCAAAGGTGTTAGCCAGATCAGTCTCAAAAATACATTTACGAAATATAATTCATACATGCACAGCACAATTCACATTTACAAAATCCAATTTGTAAATAGAAATAAATACATTTATTTAAAATAAAAACAAATACAATTCACAGGTAAAAATCATGAACATTTTCACCAAATGAATTGAATTTGTGTATTTATGAATCGTGTTTTGAACTGACGAACTGGATTAGTGTATTTATGAATCATGTTTTAAATTGACGAATTGGATTAGTTTATTTTTGAATCATGCTTTGAATTGACAAATTGGATTTGTGTATTTATTAATCGTGTTTTGAATTGACAAATTGGATTTGTGTATTTATGAATCGTGTTTTGAATTCATTAATTAGATTTGTGTATTTATTAATCGTGTTTTGAATTGATGAATTGGATTCGTGTATTTTTGAATTATGTTTTGAATTAACTAATTTGTTTTGGTGTTTTTTTTAAATTGGATTTTGTTAATGTGAATTGTGTTGTTTAGGTATGAATTTTATTTTTTAAATGTATTATTTTTGAGACTGATCTGGCTCCATAGGAACTAAAACGAACTCCCCCAAAAAGTTTGCTTTGGTGAGCTGTTTTGAAACACTCAAAAAGAATGGATTTTGTTTTAAATCATGTAATTTCAGTTCTTTTGTTTTTTGATTTTGTTTAAGGTTTCCTGGAGCCTTAACTCTCCCTTAATTCGTCCCAAATTGAGTTTCTTTCTTCGGTTAAATCACATTAAAAAATATATTTTGAAGAAAGCTGAATACCATTGACTTCCATAGTAAAAAGGTGTTCACTGGAAGTCATGGGAGATTAAATAATAGCTGAATTTTCCTTTTTGGATGAAATATAATACAGTTTGTCAAAACCTCGGGTTTAACACTGGTTAAAATGTTGGTGATGATGAAATGCTCTCTTCTTCACTCCAGTTAACATATTTTCAGTCACTATTTGACATTAAGCTCGCTCACATTGTTATCTGACCATTTGTTTCCACGTTTGAAGTGGCGGTCCTACTGTCGACATTAACTTGAGGGCTTCCACAGCAACTGTATATTAAATTCCTGAACCACGTCCCTCTTACCATTAGTTTGCTTTGAGGGACTTTTGCAAAGCAAAGTTTAGAACAATGATAACATAAGGTTAACCACAGTGCAAGAAGCCCTAAATGTCCATATGTCACAAACAATAAATTAAAAAAAAAGTCTTGAAAGTCAATCAATTTAAGTTAAAGTCCTTAAAATGTTGCATCATTATTATTTACTTAGCTTACAGTACTGTTCAAACATAATGAAATAATTCAAAATAACTATTATATTATTGGGCCTCACGGTGGCGCAGTGGATAGCACGTTCACCTCACAGCAAGAAGGTCGCTGGTTCGAGCCTCGGCTGGGTCAGTTGGCGTTTCTGTGTGGAGTTTGCATGTTCTCCCCGTGTTGGCATGGGTTTCCTCCGGGTGCTCCGGTTTCCCCCACAAGTCCAAAGACATGTGGTATAGTTGAATTGGGTAAGCTAAATTGTCCGTAGTGTATGAGTGTGAATGGGTGTGTATGGATGTTTTCCAGAGATGGGTTGCAGCTGGAAGGGCATCCGCTGCGTAAAACATATGCTGGATAAGTTGGCGGTTCATTCCGCTGTGGCGACCCCAGATTAATAAAGGGACTAAGCCAAAATGAAAATGAATGAATGAATGAATGAATGAATAGTATATTATTTAAGAGTAACAGTAAAGACATACAGATTTCTAATTTCAACTAAATGTTTTTCAAATAAAATGTATGGCATTTTCAACCAAAAAAAAATAATAATAACCCATTTTCGATGCAGGATATAATCCTAAAACATGCTAAATGATTTCTGGAGGATCGTGTGACACTGAAGACTGGAGTACAGCTCTGAATGACAGGAATTAATATCATTTGCATTAAAAATACTTTAGCATTTTTGCCTTTTATTATGATAGGAGAATAGAGTTGGAGAAAATAGGGCGGGGTGGGGGGTTGGTCATGATTGGGAAAGGTCAGGAAGTTGGGACTCGAACACCTGCAATTCATTTACATTAAATACGCCAGCGTACTGATCACTAGACTATCAGTGACGACATATTGCTGTATTTATGCTAGAATAAATGCACCCTTGGTGAGAATAAGTAAAAAAAACAATGTTCGAAAATTAGTGTATGTAAAACATACGTCTTACCCGTAAACACAGCTGGTGCTTCAGTGCTGTTTTCTTTTGTTACAAAATAGCAGATGTGACCGCTGGTGTGACACGGTGTAAACAAACACTTTACATTCAGAGAGCCCACCTGAAATGAACCAAAAAATAATAATTTATTACGAAAATGAAAATAATATGATCATCAAGGCTGCATGTATTTGATTAAAACACAGTAAAAACTGCAATTTTGTGAATTGTGAAGTGTTTTTTTTAAGGAATTTTTAAAAGATCTTGTTTCTCTGAACATAAGAGCTGATTTTGCAGATTCACTCCTACAATCTTCAGTGTCACATGATCCTTCCTAGTATTATCAGTGTTGAAAGGAGGCTTTGTACTTTACTCGTGTTCCAGCAAAACATCATCACAAGCACACAAGGCAGGCTCTGCCATCACTGTGAATGAAACATCTGTTTTTTGTCGTACAGATATGTGCAATACATCATTCAAAACGGTGAAAGGTTTACATTCATTTGTGTACGCAGTAGTCAACATTTGAATTGGATCAAAAAAAGACAAGAATGGGTGTTTGATGTTGTGATCCACTTCAAATGTTGACCACTGTATACTCTCCCCAAAACAAAATATTCTTCCTTTATAAATATAAAATGAAAGAAATGCTAGAGCTTATTTTTCTGTTATTTTTCCTCCCCATGCACAGAGGCTCCACATGTTCATGGCACGTCTCTGTTGTATTGCTGCCCTTTGATATAAATTCACAATGAATTACTAGTCCAAAAATAGAATGAAATGAAAATGACATGCAAATAAAATGAAACAAACGTCACAAACTGTCCTATGGGGTTCAGTAGCTATCCGAAGCATGAAATGACCAGGTGTAAACGGCCCTTAAAATGCCTTTTCTGTCACTTTTAATCCACTTACTGCCTCCTCGCTGACTAAAACTCACCCTAACCCCAACCGTTTGAACAGTGGCACTTGTAATATAAATCTGGCTTACTTTAAAAGTGTGGTGGTGTGTGACTTTCTGAGTTAAAGCCCCGACTCGATCATCTCCGCCGTACACCGTCAGTCCCGGCATGAGCTTCACCAACTTCTCATTTCCTCCAGCATGATCCCTGCAGGTTATCAAAGATCTGCTCTTTATCCTTGTGCATACAGGCTTCATGTGCAGCAAATAATGACTGTTTTATTTAGTTATTTATTCATCTGTTTAGCTGTTCCTGAATTACTGAATGAGCACTGTGCTACGTCAGACAGACCGCACCATTATGTCTTTCCTTTCTTTTTTTAACCCATTTTTAATTCTGCACTTTGAATTACCATTGTGTATGAAATGTGCTAGTAAAATAAACTTGCCTTGCATTTATTCATTGCCACATCGGCAACTTATAGCTATATCATGGCAAGATCAATATACACTACCTGACAAAAGTCTTGTCGCCTTTTTTTAGGAAGAACAAATAATAACTTGACTTCTAGTTGATCATTTGGCATCAGAAGTGGCTTAGATGAAAGGCAAAGGCCTCTAGATTACGCTTATTTTACCAAAATAAAATATGATCATGCCTTGATTTTTAATTATTTAATTAGGACAGTAAGGTCTGACTTTTGTTTAGACAAAAGTCTTGTCACTTAACAGGAATAGCAAAGAAAGCGTTCTTGCAGGACTCCCAGAGTTCATCAAGATACTTTGGATTCATCCTTAATGCCTCTTCCTTCATCTTATCCCAGACATGCTCAATAATGTTCAGGTCTTGTGACTGGACTGGCCAATCCTGAAGCACCTTGACCTTCTTTGCTTTCAGGATCTTTGATGTGGACGCTGAAGTATGAGAAGGAGCGCTGTCCTGCTGAAGAATTTGCCCTCTCCTGTGGTTTGTAATGTAATGGGCAGCACAAATGTCTTGATACCTCAGGCTATTGATGTTGCCATCCACTCTGCAGATCTCTCGGACACCCCCATACTGAATGTAACCTCAAACCATGATTTTTCATTTGCCAAACTTGACTGATTTCTGTGAGAATCTTGGGTCCACGCGGGTTCCAATAGGTCTTCTGCAGTATTTATGATGATTGGAATGCGGTTCAAGAGATGATTTATTGGAAAAATCTACCTTCTGTAGATTCATGTTTCTAAATGATCAACTAGAGGTCAAGTTATTATTTTTTGCTCTTTCAACTGGGATGGACGACAAGACTTTTGTCAGGTAGTGTATATAAAAACATTACATGATAAGAACAACTTCACATTTCAAGACGAGATGAAACACAAACAAAAGTGTGTGTATGTATATGTATGTAACTCACAAAAACTGTATATTAAAAGTTAATATATATGATTTTTCAATTCAAAAATTCGTCCACCTTTTTAAAAGATCTTGTCAAATGGTACTTAAAGGTCCCGTGAAGTGCTTTGAAATTTGCATTTGTATTCAATGTTTGACATAATCTTAACTGAAACACGAAGAGAGGGTGGGACATAGTGTGGCTCCTCCTCTTTTTATAAAACAGGCAATAGTATTTTGCTTTATCACAGCTCTGCCAGTGACAGTGGTTGAGCTCAAGCGCATCAAATGAGAAGCGTCTTGAAGGGGGCGGGGCATGTCAGATACTAGAGAGCATTTGATTGGTCAAGATTTGATGAGAAACTGAAGTTTGAGGTGACGCCGTTGATCCATTTAGGCGGAAGTGACAAAAACCCACACACTTTACATGTTTATATCGGTTTTATATCTTCTAAACGTAAATTTTGTCACTGTTTTGGAGCACACTAGCTTATAGATATCATAAAAACTAACAATACTGATACTAACATCTAAAAAACTTTATTTGAATTTCACGGGACCTTTAAAAAAATGTTTATGTTTCATGGCGAGAGCAGCTTGAGAATAATCACGTTTAAATAATGATTGTATTTAATCGTAGGTTAGGTTTACCAGTGATGGTGAGTGGTCAAGACAGTTTTAAGCTTCACACCGTGCTTTTTGACTGCATCCACAACCTGGAAAAAAATTACAATTGTGAATTAGTGCAATGCAATGTGTGATGTATGATGCATGTAGACAAATGTTCATACTTTTTGTGGCTCTACAG
This sequence comes from Danio choprae, assembly GCA_903798125.1. Lineage (NCBI taxonomy): Eukaryota > Metazoa > Chordata > Actinopteri > Cypriniformes > Danionidae > Danio > Danio choprae. The sequence goes on along the minus strand of CAIGQW010055694.1, from coordinate 5,991,197 downwards.
GGTCCACTATGGCCGCTTCTTTTGTTTCTTCATCGATGAGGAGGTACATATAGTTGTCAGTGAGAGCAGGCAGCAGTTCCACCTTCATGTCGGACTGTTTCACCAGAGAGGATTTACGAAACGCGGAGTGAAACAAGGCTGTGGGGACTTCAAAACAAAAATCCAGGTTCAGTGCATGTTCAAGACACACACACACACACACACACACACACACACACACACACAAATGCATATGCAGAATTTCACATTTTTGGGGAAAACATGCATGTAGTTTACAATAAAATCAGTAATGGTTTAAATGATTTTTAATAAAAAGAAATATCTTGTTTTTCGTTTTGACAAGATTATTTCACTTCATTATAACACTTAATTTTGGCATATAATTTTTATAAATAAAGATGAAGAGTCTCGTTTTAAAAGATTATATGCCAAAATTAAGTCATGGTTGGGCCAATGAAAAAGATTTTAACTTGCCTCATTGAAACAATTTTAATTTAGTTATTTCTTAACCACATAGTTTAAATGCGTCAAAACAAGCTAAATCTAGTAAATAATAGTTCACAAAACTAGAATAAACTAAATTTACGCACAAGTCTATGGAGAACTTATAAACAAATGTTATTGTAAGGAAGATAATTACAGCTTTATTTAGATGGATCATTGGTGATTGGTTGCCCAATAGACACAGGAAAATTAACACCTTTTAAGGCCTAAAATATTGTTTTTAAAATGTAAAACATTAAAATACTTTTTTTAAGACCCCGCGGACACCCTGATATAAATAAGTACTATATAAATGCAATAACTATAATAACGTAAAGTCATGTTAAAAAATTAATTGTAATGTGGACACTATGAAACCACATGCTCATTGAGCAAGGTCATACACAACACACACAAAAATGGCGAGAAGGCATGTGGACATAACATAAAATTTACATTTTAAAGTAATTTTAGCATGCCAATGTTAAATTTCTGCATATAAAATATATTTTCCCAACAACAAAATTGTGGCTAGTGAAAATGGCAGGTGGCTAGTAACATTGGAAAACTACTAGCCACAGTCACTGGTGGTCATAAAAAGTTAATGTCAAGCCCTGAACATACACATTATTTCGTGGAGACCATGATACATTTTTGGGGGATTCTTTGATGAACTAAAAGAACAGTATTTAATGCATTATATAATTATTGCATATAATAAAAGCAACACAAAGTGCACGCATACTGCTGCATAAAGCATGTAATCTAATAAGAAATTACATTTTACTGATTTAAAACTTTTTATCAAAACATTTAAATGTGAAATGCTAAAATATTAATACAAAACATCTATATATTAAATGACATGACAACATGGCTATGTTTATCAAAACTTATCCAGACGCAAAATGGTGCCCACTAGTGTATATTTCAATATTAACACTATCAAATTTTGAAGACGTCTTCTAATGTTCTTCTAATCTATAATTTGCCTAATTTATATTTTGGAAAACTCATAATTGATAACGCTTAAATATGCTAATGCAATGTCTCTCTTCACATTGCATTTGATTCAGTGTTTTAAAATAATTAATGGCAAATGATATCACGAAAATGAGAAATAATCAAACTTGAGTTGCACAACACGGAACAAACAGAAAGCGCGCAGTGTTTACATTACGTCACTCCTGTCACACGGCACATAAAGTGTTACATGCATACATACTACTATACATTACACGATGGCTGCACTCTTGTGCGTGCATTACATAGATGTCATGCTTGATGACGTATGCCAACGGATGAGATGATGTAACTCTGCCCAGTACAGGGAAACACTGTTCAACTCGATCAAAACATTGAAGCGCGAGTCTGCGAATACAGTAAATGTTCAATGACAGCGCTCATATGCGGATGGATATTGACCAGTAGCATATTGTGATGAAGATCCTGGTGTAAACATACCGAATTTCTGCGATAAAGCTCCGAGGACTCCGACGGTGCAGGCGCTCACGGCCAGCGACCTGAACCACATAGCAGGACTCCAGCTGTCTGACAGTACGGCCAGCGCTCGGAGGAAGAGGAAAGGCTGATTTTTACACTCAAAACCTGCCCACTTTTTCACTTTGACCCCTCGCTTAACCAATCCTGTACGGAGGAGTGTCTCGCGCGTGCTCCGGTGTGTATGTGGTTATTTACTACAGATCCTACTATGGAGAAGGCTGCTCGTTCTTTACTCATGGTGACGCGGACATCACATGATCTATTTAATATTCAAGAAACAAATATATTTTCTTTATTTTTTTCCTTTTCTTTGCTTTTCAATGCTTTGGTTTTCATTTTCATTTTTTTATGGGGGTGTTTTATCTTAATTATGTGTACTTTCTGATGTAGCGCTTTGGGTAAAATGCCTTATTATTATTATTATTATTATTATTATTATTATTATTATTATTATT
>CAIGQW010055694.1:5965215-5986518 GCA_903798125.1 Danio choprae | reverse complement strand
AATTTACAAGCACACTGTTTCAACTGTGGTGTAGTTTTACAGCACAACTGTAATTGTTCATTTACAGTGCACTTGTCAATTTTACAGCATTTTTTTACAGTGTGATTCAGTTGTTGTTGTTGTTTTTTTTAATTTATTTATGGTTATGAATTGTATTATGGGATCTTTATCTGTGCTGTCGAGTTTTGATGTTGTAAATTCAGCTGTGCATTTAACAAAGTGACCTTTTATTGACCTTTTATTAGTTTGAAGCAATATATTGTATAAGAAATGATATATTGAGAATTAAGTCTGTAAAATAACAGGAAAGGTACTGGCAGGTTATTTTTAGGTTTTAGATTTAAAAAGTGTCAATACAAAATAACCTTAACTTTTCAACATCAACAGTTGTTGGAGGAAAGATCGAGGTCCCATAATGCAATGCAAAACATTTTCACAATAATAGACATAACCAAACATCTTACAAAAATTGGACAGGCTCAGACTATAAGGGGTCAAAATTTTGTTAATTTTCTAGTTAATAATACAATTACAATATTCCTTACAATAGGGCAAAGGCTATGTTAAAAATAACCAAAACATGGAGTCCAGACTTTGTAAAACTGACCTTGTTTTTCGTGTAATATGCTCTAGGGAATTAACTAAAAAAAACTGGTATGATACTGGTGGTTATTTCAAGACATTAGAATTATATTCTTGTCTGATAAAGGGTTAAAATGGGTCTAAATGTACTTTAATCAATACAAAAACATATACAATTATTAAAATATTAATTACTATTAATCATTTTATTAAATCTTTGTGCTTTACTACTATCTTTCAAACCACTACATAATATGTTTAGGCCATTTGCCAGCATTCAGTGTTTAATTATTTAAAAATAATAATTCTAGTTTCATTTATTTTAAATAGGTCTGAATATGCATGCCGTGTCATTTTCACCTAAAGATATGTTATGCTGAATGATGGTGGATCATTTCTCCTCCCATGCATTGACATCTTTTCATTTCGGTAAAAAAGTATCTAAAACTAATTCGCCTGGTCCTTAAAGTTAAAATATGTCAAATTAATTTGTTTACCAGAGCTAAATGTACTTTATTCGGAGCGAATTTGCTGTGTACACACCACAAATAGTGACATGTTGACTAGATTGTTAACACTTCAGCTTTTCAGTAAAAGCAAGAAACATGCAAAACACCAGTATTCATATATGAACGATTAAGCAGTTTAATGTGAAGCAAATTAATATTAGAGACATTTAATATTAGAGACGTTTGCAAGGCAGTGTGAATGTATTTTTACGTTACATATTTAGTCACACCAATAATTGATTTACTAATCCAGATTTTAACAAGAGATTTTAGACTTTGAGCATCTTCTGGGTCTCCATTAATGTGTAACACCAAAAACATTCAGCAGTTTAATGTGCAAACCATTTTTAGTTATTGAAATCTCTTGCAGTGAGCACACAGCACTGATATACAGTCTGAAACTGCAGAAATAGTGTTAAAAATAGATTATTTTGCATTGTGTAATATTGCTTTAATCTGTGTTTTGAACATTATAAATGTTCACATTATAAGTGTCCTGATGTAAAAAAAAAACAATAATGACTGTCAAACTTGTTTTGTCATGATTTACAAAGAACACTCATTAAAATGTCATTCAGTGTAACAATATTGGGTGACACGATGGCTCAGTGGTTAGCACTGTCACCTCACAGCAAGAAGGTTGCCGGTTTGAGTCCCAGCTGGGCCGGTTGGCATTTCTGTGTGGAGTTTCCCAGTACTGGGTTGCAGCTGGAAGGGCATCCGTTGTGTAAAACATATGCTGGATAAGTTGGCAGTTCATTCCGCTGTGGCAACCCCTGATGAATAAAGGGACTAAGCCGAAGGAAATAAAAATAATGTAACAATATTTTATTTAGCAAAAAATCTTTTTTTTTTCCAAAACAAAAATGATCTGATGGCATATTAAAAGACTATATATGTGACCATGGACCACAAAACCAGTCATAAGTGTTTTTGAAATTTAGATTCATAAATCATCTAAAAGCTTAATAAATAAGCTTTTAATTGATGTATGGTTTGTTAGGATAAGACAATATTTGGCTATCTGGAATAAAATCTAAATATTTATCTTTGTAGTTGCCCAAAATTGAGTGTTTAGCAATGCACATTACTAATCAAAATTATGTTTGTATATATTTACAGTAGGCAATTTACAAAATGTCTTCATGGAACATGATCTTTGCCTTATATTCTAAAGATTTGTGGCATAAAAGAAAAATCTATAATTTTGCCCCATACAATCTATTTTTGACTATTGCCAAAAATGTACCCGAGCAACACAAGACTGTTTCAGGGTCACATTTAAGTATCACTGTAGCACCAAAGTACTGATTACTGTCATTTTAAATCTTAGATACCATCTTTTGTCAATTAATAAGTATGTGGTGATTTAAAATATAATAAAATTTTGTATGATCACTTAAATATTAAATATAATAATTGTCTTTTTTATTCATTCATTTTCCTTTGGCTTAGTCCCTTTATTCATCAGGGGTTGCCACAGTGGAATGAACCGCCAACTTATCCAGCATATGTTTTACACAGCGTATATGCTCTTCCAGCTGCAAGACAGTACTGGGAAACATCCATACACACTCATCCACACACATACACTACAGCCAATTTAGTTTATTCAATTCACTTATAGCGCATTTCTTTGGACTGTGGGGGAAACCGGAGCACCCGGAGGAAACCCACACCAACACGGGGAGAACATGCAAACTCCACACAGATATGCCAACTGACCCAGCCTGGACTCAAACCAGCGACCTTCTTGCTGTGAGGCGACAGTGCTAACCACTGAGCCACCATATCGCCTGTCTTTTTTCAATTTTTATTTAAATATGTTACACTGAACGCTATTTGACCCATGTTTTATTCCCTTGAAAACACCTAAATGGCTTTGACCTAAATTCATAAATTATTTAATGTGGTAAATGTGCAAAAAACTCCAAAAGATTATCTCTCCATGTCCAATTGGAGCAGCATAAATAGGCATTTGCAGCTTAAAGCAAGTAGGCATTTGGGATTTCTACATTAACCAAAACATGTAAAAGGTAACTAATAATCCATAAAGATAAATGTGCAATATCGTTTAAAAGTTTGGAGTCAATCCACAAAAAATGGAGGTTTAATCATAATAGCAAATCTTTCTTGAGCATCAGCATGATTTCTGAAGGATTGTGTGATAAGAATTTTTGGTAACACTTTTCAATAAGGTTGTATAAGTTAATGTTAGTTAATGCATTTACTAACATGAACAAACACTGAACAATACATTTATCTAAGTATTTGATCATGTTAGTTCACGTTAGTTAATTAAAATACAGTTGTCCAATGTTAGTTCATGTTAACTCACAGCGAATTAACTAAATGTTAACAAGCATTGAATTTGGATGCTAATAATGCATTAGTAAATGTTGAACTATGATTAATAAATGATGTTTAAGTCTTATATTTGAGATATTAACTAACATTAACTAATGAAACCTTAATGTAAAGTGCTTTGAATTACAGGAATAAATGACACTTTAAAATATATTAGAATAGAAATAACATATTTAAAATATAAATATATAACATGGTTCATAATATAACATTGTTCATTGATTCAAAAAGACTTATATTCAACAATATTTCAGAACAAATATTCTGAACACAAGAATGAATTACACTTTAAAGCATATTTGATTAGAATTAACGTATGCAACATTTTAATATTGATCAAAATAAAAAGTAGCAAAATATTCTGACTCCAAACTTTTGAACTGTAGTGTATTTCGTGCTTATTCCTAAAAGAATTGATCATGTATGGTTGTACGTGTTGATTGTCAGTATAGCAGTAATTGTGAGTGAGCATCTTAATGTGTCCCATGAGGCTGTTTTACACATCCTTGCTCTGAATATTCCTCGCTGGGCTTTTCTTCAGAGCGTTTCATTCGCCATCCACATGGTAGACACATCTGAGCTCCTCCATCCACTCTCACATCCATCCAGCTCTACTGTTGCTCATTCTTCACTGGGAAACAAACACAGAGGGTTAAGCAAACATAATATTAACTGACATACTGTAGGTTATTACAGTTAACTAAAACCATAAACCTAAAGCCATAAAACTAAAACCATTTTTGTTACTTAAAATATATGTATTGGCCGCAAAAAGAGGCCCTACACCATACTAATGATATATTGTGGTCTAAAACCAGGCGTTTCAGTTTCATTGTTCAACCCCTGTATATATATAAATAACCTTATACAACACGCACACACAGATATATATATAGACACGCACAGTATATATGTGTGTGTGTAAGTGTTGTCTATTTATATACTAATAACACACTAACACTAATATAATACAAATGCATGGACAGAAGTAGTTACCAATATCTTACTTTAAGAAATAAAGAATACTACTAGGCATATTAAAGTAATGGGCATCACGGTGGCGCAGTGGGTTGCACAATCGCCTCACAGCAAGAAGGTCGCTGGTTGGATCCCCGCCTGAGTCAGTTGGCATTTCTGTGTGGAGTTGGCATGTTCTTCCCATGTTCGTGTGGGTTTCCTCCGGGTGCTCCGGTTTCCCCCACAGTCCAAAGACATGCGGTATAGGTGAATTGAATAGGGTAAATTGTCCATAGTGTATGTGTGTGAATGCAAGAGTGTATGGGTGTTTCCCAGTGTTGGGTTGCGGCTGGAAGGGCATCTGCTGCATAAAACATATGCTGAATAAGTTGGCAGTTCATTCCGCTGTGGTGACTCCTGATTAATAAAGGGACTAAGTCGAAAAGTAAATGAATGAATGAATATTAAAGCAATAATTTTTAACAACCATTATTGTTATAAGTTTTCTATCACAGTGATACAATAAATACTTTATTTTATACTAATATAAATTCCAGTATGTTTATTATGATAATAATATGCATATATAGTTTGCAGTAAATGTGCATGTAACCTTTAGGAAGGAACTTCAGAGAGCTGCTGAATATTCAGAAGCGTGAGAGGCCGTGTTTGGGTCCGTCATTCACAAACTCGTGGCCAAGACCATTTCCACATTTTCCACATTTGACCTGTAAAAGATGTTGAATTATTAATTATTCACAATCTCTAGATGCGAGATTAAGCAATTCTTTCAGTTAATATGGCATATATGCACACAGACTTATTAGTTTTAAGTCAGCCAGCCCAAGCTCTTCAGGTCTTTTCATTACAAAATCGCCATGTTTAAGATCTGATTTCTTTAAAAATCAGTGATCTTTTACTGTCTAATAGATACACGATATAAAGTAAGGGCATACTCTCACTAGGTACAGTTGCCTTAAACCATGCCGAAGCACGTTTGTCACCCCTCCTCTCTCCCCCGATGGCCCACACTGCATCTTTACCTTTTGAACCTGAGCACGCTTACGTCATCGATGATTCGACTGTTCAGTTTAACAGGAAGAGAAGTGCTCTCGCTCAGCACAGTGGACATTGCATTAGTTATATTGTTTTGTATTATTTTTAGTTGTTTGGGACGCAGTGACACGTAGTGGTTTGCTGAAGGTGCAGCTGACGTGCAGCGAGGGGTTTGCATATTTAATAAACTATGACAGTTCGTGTTCATTGAAAAGTAAGAATGATTAATAAATCCATATGAAACAGTCACTTAAAAGTGACGTGGTGTCTTCAGTTTCGGGCTCGGGGGTGCTTTGCACTCACACTTCAAGCGTACCGTGCCAAAGCACAACCGAACCGCGCTCTGGCACACCTCTTCCAAGCAGGCCAGGGCTGGCCAACTGAACCGCACCTGGGCCTGATTCGGACACTTGTCAAATGAACCAGGAAACGCACCTGGGCATGGTTCGCATAGCATAGTGTGAGTGCACCCTGAGTCTCACACCGGACAAAAAGCACTGCATTTAATTCCATTTTTCCACGGCCTGACTTTAAAATATGGAAAATGATTTTAGTATTTTTAACAGACTTCCTGCGCTAGCCTGCTGCTCCTGATGGCGTTAGCATTTACACAGTCCTTGGTTGATGTTAAACGCTTAAATAAATGCTTAAGTCTATTTAATTGAATGTATTTTAATTACATTACAACATCAATGCTGTAAAAGAAACCCTATGAAATTGAAAATAGTCACATAAACCTTTCATCGCTGTGCATATACCCCATTGAGCTGACCTTGTAGGCGCCCCATCTCTCCTCCTGTTTAGACACACTGTCTTCATGGATGGTTTCAGTAAAGGCTGGCCAGGGGGATGAGTGCTCGTATTTGGACCTGCTGGAGAACAGCTCGTATCCACACTGAGCACAGACATACATGCCTGCAAGAGTAAAAAGATCTCATTCGTTACTATTTCTACAATTCACTGAAAAGCATTTAGGCTAAATGGGGTCCAAAAAAAATTCAAAACAAATAAAAATAAGATTTGTGTGTCAATGAAGACTGGAGTAATGATGGCAAATATTCAGTTTTAAATTACAGGAATAAAGTACATTAAAAATAGTGCTGGACAAAAATACATTTTTGATTGATTAATCGCATCCAAAATAAAAGTTTGCTTTGACATAATATATGTGTGTGTACTGTGTATATTTATGATGTGTATATATAAATACACACATGCATACATATATTTAAGACAATGCTTATTTATAATTAAATATAAAATACATAGGTATATGATACAAATTATATATAAATGTAAATATCTATTTAACATTTTGTCTATGTGTGTGTGTCAAAATATACATAATAAATATATATATATAATACACACAGATATATCAAAACAAACTTTTAGTTTGGATGTGATTAATCTTTGCCCAGCACTAATTAAAAATAAATAAATAAATGTTTTTTATTTAAGTATTGTTTAAAGTTTGCCAACATCGCTGTTTGACCAATTAATTGGATACTTGTTCAATTTCTTATGAAAAATAAATACATTTTAATAAACATTGACAAAATATTGTGCGATAGTGTACATCATGACATTATAATGTTCAGTATTAGCATAAAAACAAGAAGAACAACAACAAAATATGATATATAAAGAAATTAAAAGTTACCAATTAAAATCTCTGATCAAAAGTGTGACACAAAAAGGGGGGAAATAATAACAATTACAAGAAATGAATCAAGCATTTACCAATAGTTACACTGCTTAGAATAATATATATGTAACAATACATTTATTACAGTATTCATAAATCTTTATTTATTATAAAATTAATATAAAAATATTGCTAACTTTTAACGTATAAAATATTATATTATATATTATAAAAATACAACTGTTGATCGTTGATCCACCTTAACTCGTACAATAAATATTAATATAAATATAAATTAATAAATATCCTGATCATATACAACTTTTAATAATATACAATTAATGACTGATATAGAAGTCATTAATAATATATCAGTAAACAAAGAATATGTGATTAATAAAAGCTAATGATGTTAATATATAAACAACTAATGTTGACAGATTAAACCTTATCTTAAAGAGTCACTGTAAGCCCTACATTGTATTAGATGTAAGTAACAATAATGTTTACCAATACATATAACATTATATCTTCTCGAATCAACAAAAACTCGTGTAAAACTTTAATAACAAGACATTTCCGTAGCTTAAACGTTCAAACGACACAAGTTTTATACATACCTACACATTACATAAGTTGCCTTGTTTACATGTTACAGCACACAGGGACAACTTACCGCTATCAAAATGATCTTTATAAATCTCCCCTCCAGAGAACGAACAGAAAGACATGTTTAGACGGACTGTGATCAACTAAAAAGCGAACGACTGTAACTTTCTGTGTGTCCGCTGGTGTTTTATAAAGTCAGATCTGGATTATAAAGCGAGTCTGTTGTACCACGTGTTCAGGTGACCTGCGACTGCGACAAATAACCGCACGGTGGCAGTAGAGATCAGTATCTCTGAACGCTCCAATATCATAATGGCCGATATCATAATAAATGATGCCAGAAAACCTTTGCTAGTTTTCCACCATCTGCAGGATGCAACTGCACAATTTAAGACATTAGCTAAATTACTGAGTGTTGGGCTTTTTACATTTATAAGGCAAGACAAGGCAAGTTTATTTATATAGCACATTGCATACACGTATGGTAATTCGAAGTGCTTTACATAAACAAAGAAAACAAAAGAAACATAAAATGCAAGTATAAGAAATACAACAAACAAAAAAAAAACAGATAAAAATGTACTAAAACAGTTTTTAAAGGAAAGAAAAAGAAAAGAAAGACTTAGTAGTGCGATCTGTCGGACGTAGCACAGTGCTCATTCAGTAAATAAGGCACAGCTAAACAGATGTGTTTTAACTAAGTCAACTTGAATGTGCCTAATGTCGTGCCTAATATAAAACCAACACACATTAATGTTTAATCTATATATATATATATATATATATATATATATAAAAATATGAATGATCGTTTATTTGACAACAATAATCGTTTACATTATTCCTGAGCACCAAATCCTCATAATTTCAGAATGATCTTTCGACATTGAAGACTGGAGCAATGAAGCTAAATATACAGCTTTGAATTACATTGTAAGATATATCCACGTATAAAATGTTCATTTTAAATTTAAATGAAGTTTAAAGTTGGGAAACATTGCTGTTAGACAAAGTGAATGCATCATTGTTGAGAAAAATCTATATAAATTGTAATAAACATTGGCGACATTGTCTAAGCAGGGCAAGGCAAGTTTATTTATATAGCACATTTCATACACAGTCGCAATTCAAAGTGCTTTACATAAACAGGAATAAAAGAGACAAGTATAAAAAATAAAAAGCAGCGGGGTGGGGGGGGGGGGGGGATTCACCCTGCTTTGACTGAACTCTTGGAATTTCTAGTTCATATGATTCTAAAGATCTGAGTGATCTGTTTGTATTCAGTGAGCATATCTGTAATATATTGAGGTCCTAGGCCATTTAGTGATTTATAGACAAGTAGTAATATTTTAAAAATCTATCCTGAATGTAACTGAGAGCCAGTGTAAAGACCTGTGGACAGGTGTGATGTGCTCAGATTTTCTGGTTCTGGTCAGAATCCTGGCAGCAGCGTTCTGGGTGAGCTGCAACTGTCTGACTGTCTTTTTGGGAAGGCCAGTGAGGAGGCCGTTACAGTAATCCACCCTACTGCTGATAGTCTAATAGTGTACATCATGACATAATGTTTATTCAGCAAAAGAAGAAAGAAATTAAAAGTTAGTAATTAAAATAACAATTATGACAAAAAGATGCATTTGAGAGGAGTGGGAAAATAATAAGAATTTAAATAAATAAATCAAATGCAAAATAAAAAAATGACAAATTTCATTCCAGTTACGTGGGTGTTCAAATTTGATATATGTGAATACATGGATGGCAGAATTAGCAAAAAGCCCTGAAATGACATTAGCCGCGTTAATACCATAGACTGTATGAAGGATAATACGCTATTTTAATATATATAAATATGATATTTGACGTATTGTGTTTCGCTGTGTAGTAGTTTTATATATTGAGGACTTTGTCTTTGCCTCGATCAATAAAAAACGACGACATCTATTGGCAGAAAACAAAATTGCGTGCATAACCTTTCACCTTCAACCTGTCTGTTTAGAAAAGAACGAGGAGATAAAATAGGCAATTTTATACATTTTTACACAGTTGTAAAGAATTTTATGTGTTTAGTCTTTGTATGCATAACATTTTTACAAAGTAATGTCCACTCGGTTTATTAATCGCAGCTCGGTGACCTTTCGCCATGTTGTGAGAAGCGCGCATGCGCACCGTGGAGGAGAGAGATTGAGGTCGACTAAAGGGTTTTAGAAAATTCCCTTCAAATTAAAATTTGAAAATGCCGGAGGATTACAACAAAGATGCGTACCCAGAGCCTCCCTCTCGGACTCCGATGGAGAATAAACAAACGGCGGTACCGAATCCCGTTGTGCTGATTACAAAGGTCTTTTACTACACGGTGGATCTTCCAGTGAGCACATTCAGAGGTGAAGTATTTCACACTAGCGCACTTGAAGCGGTGTTTACCTCTGCTTATTCATCTGCTTGCATTTACATTTGTCTTTTTATGGCGTTAAAATCGCATATATAATAATCCACATGCGTTTGTGTAATGTTTTAACGCTTGTATTGGGGTTGGAAAAATCCTTGATTACTATGATTTGTATTGAGCAGTAATCTAACTTATCATATAAATACTGTTAAGATCGCTGGTGCTGCTTCCCAATTGACCCTATTTGGATAACGTACAGTACAGTTCACCAAATGTCACAATATGAATAAAGATTGGTAAACAGTAAACCCTTTACACTAATACTTCTCACAGACGACTAAAAACGCATTGTAAACAGTTGTTCATACCAGTTTCTAAATGTTCTAGACAGTATTGTAAGTTTTCAACATTGGAAATGAAATGGTTGTAAATAAAAGCACTTATTTTGTGTGCTATACTGAATCACAATGCTTCACAAGATGATGATTCTCAGGAAAAGACCAAAGTACAAACTGATTGAAATGTAAGTCTTTAGCGGAAGGTATGTGTCTTCTTATAGAAATCCTCTGTCTAATGCACAATGCATAAATCTAAATGCTCTCACAAAGGAGAAACTGACATAATTGGCTACAAAAGCCTTTATATGTTGTGCCTATGTCTTATGTTATGTAGCCTCTTTTAAATTCACAATTTACCTAAAATTAGCTTTTCATGTACTCACCATCAGGCCATACAAGATATTTTTTTGTATCAGTAGAATATTTTAATTCTCTTGATGAATCAAGAACCACAGTTTCAGCTAAAATTCTTCTTTAACCACCTGAACCTTGGATGGCCAGAAGGAAAATTTATTTAAAATAATTAATCTCTAAAACAATAAAATATCATATACATTTTATTTGTGAATTTCACACACCGAGTGTTGAAATTTTGAGGCATGTTTATGATCCTGTGAGTCTTATTCGTTCATGTTATTAACTCAAAAACAAATGTTCAACCCTTAAGTTGCATTGCAGAATGTGTGCGTCAGTATTTGAGGATTCCAAATACTCACGTAACCTTTGATGTTATGTGACTTTTCTTTCCTCAGTGGTTGTTTTCTTAATTAAAAGAAGTCCATTTTAGTTCAGTTTTCTTGTTGTAAATACAGCCTAAAGCAAATATATTCCTAAATACTTTAAAAGACTAATAATACTAGTATACATTGTGAAAAACACAAACTGCATCAATATAATAACACAGTTTTGTAGTGGTGTAACAAATGAAAATTTCAACTTGTCGTTTTTGTATTTATTCATCTTTATTTTATTGTTCTACCAGGCATTGTTGAGCGCATCCGCGGCGATAAAAAGGCCCACTACTACCACCAGAAGTTTCGCCGTGTTCCTGAACTGACCCAATGCCAGCAGGGAGATTTTCTGTGCTATTATGAGGCCGAGATGCAATGGCGGAGAGACTAGTATGTTCATTTTTTACAAATATATTGCGACACTATGTCATTAAGCCACCATGAAATCAATGTTTTATTGTATGGCTGCACAGTATATTGTTTCAGCATTGATATCACAATGTGATCATTCGCTATAGTCGCATCACAGAATATGCAATGTTGAGTTTGTATTATAATTTATCTTTTGCATGTGTTTTTGAGGCCTGTGACTGATGAACCTGCATTAGAAATTGTACGTTTTGTAACTATAATAATGATTCGTTTTATTGAATCATTTTAATTATTATTATTAATTTACTGTACCTGAATACTGTTAGACTCGGAAAATGCTAAAACACTGTTTATTTAAATTGTATACTTTTCTTTATTGTATTTCTCTATGTTTGTGGATTGTTTATTAGATTTTATGCAGATGCACTTCCCTACAGAATCAACCCAATCAATCTAAAATTCTTTCCTAATGAAATTGTATTGATATCGCAATATATAGTCGCCAAATAACAAAATATCGCAATGTTAGATTTTCCCAAATATCGTGCAGCCCTATTTTATTGATTCATTTATTTAAAAATATTACTTGTAAATAGTCACAGAATTGTCAGTCAATAGTCGTAGGCTATATTAACCTGTAACGTTTGAAGATAACCAAAAGTCTCCGAGCATTTGACGCCTGTTATGAACACTGCAAAGACAATGTGAATATTCTTTAAAAAGCACTCTTAAAGACTAATATATTGAATAATTAAAAAGACATAATATATTAAATTATGAATGTTGACATACGTCTACATGTTACTCACCTGAGATCGACCAATAGCAAAACCTCAACCATCCAATCAATTCCTATATTAAGTCCAATTTAATATAGGATATTTCAACACTATCTCATAGCAATTTGTAACCTTTTAAGTATCTAATTCGTAACCGGATATTCCCAAATGTCCAAAACTTTGTATACTAAATATTTAACCTGTTACAAGCTCTTTTAGGAACAGCCCTTTCCCAAAGCTGTATGGGGAAAAACAAATAACATTCACAATTTAATTATGCACAATTAAAATTGCACATATTCATCGCACTACGTTGCACTAATTCATCTTGAATTGTACATACCCATTCATTTGTAATTATGTTCATATCTATCTGTATACCTCTGATTATTAATAACAACTTGTACATATATTGTAAATCTCTGTCCATAGTTAATACAACCTGTATATAATGTATATCAATCTGTAAATATCACCATAGTTTTTCTATAATTGCGTTAATATGTATTAATTAGATTTTAAACCTTAACATTTCGTGAGTGAGTGCATATTCTGTGCTTCTGAATGGCTGTATTTAAATTTCTGTCATGTTTCATCTGGTGCAAACAGCCAAAATTGCTTATCACTGCAAATCTCCTCACGTAGCATGTTGTTAGGACACGCGGTTACAATGTAACCTGCTCACCTAATGTTTACGTTCATAATATTTATATTATTTGCTAATTAATAACCTCATGTGAATCTGCCTCTCATTTTGGAGTCTACTAGTGTCCACCGGAGGTCGCATTTCAGTCTTGAGTGCATGCTTTCAGAGCCTTTCTAAATGAATGAATGAATGAAATACACGGTTTTTCCACCAAGGCAACCCGGGGGGCTGAAATATAATTGGCTAAAGTGGCATTGGGCAAGTAAAAAATACCAAAACAAATGCAGCCGTTCCGGCACGGAAAACACATTTTCAAAGCAGAATATCTGACTTCAGCATTGTTTTTCAGATAAACGAGAATGTTAATTTAACATGTTTCTTAAATGTCTGCAAACATATTATGGTATTTTTATGCTTTAGAAGAGTCAAAAACTTACATACAGCACATTTAATGATCTTACATTTTTGTGCGACTGAACTGAACAATCAGCTTCTTGATGAAAATGTACATTTGAAGTCAGAATTATTAGTCCTCCTGAATTATACGCCCCCCTGTATATTTTTCCCCCAATTTCTGTTTCACGGAAAGAAAACTTTTTCAACATATTTTCATAATAGTTAATAACATAATAGTTTTAGTAACTCATTTCTAATAACTGATTTTTTTTTATCATTGCCATGATGACAGTACATCATATTTTACTAGATATTTTTCAAGATACTAGCATTCAGCTTAATGTGACATTTAGAGGCTTAACTAGGTAAGTAATTAATCAATTCATTGTATAACGATGGTTTGTTCTGTAGACAATCAAAAAAATATTGCTTAATGGGGCTAATAATATTGACCTTAAAATGGTTTTTACACATTTTAAAAACTGCTTTTATTCTAGCTGAAATAAAACAAATAAGACTTTCTCCAGAAGAAAAAATATTATAGGAAATACTGTGGAAAATTCCTTACCCTGTTAAACATAATTTGGGAAATATTTGGAAAAAAAAAATCACAGGAGGGCTAATCATTTTGACTTCAACTGTATAAGAATGTAAATATCAGATAAAATTTTGTCCCACCCTACACTTTCTTCGCAGTCAAGAAGCCGTTTTGTTTAGATAAACATCACAACAGGGTTGAGAAGACAGCATTTAGTTTCATGCTGACTTGAAAATGTATAAGTTGAAGTTCACTTACCTCTATTTTTGTTCACGATCAGTGTTTGTTGTCTTCTTCTGCAGTAAGGTGGATCAGGAGATTGTGAAGGTGATGCAGAATCGCTTGAAGGCCTGTCAGCAGCGTGAGGGTCACAGCTATGTCCAGAACTGCCAAAAAGAAATTAAGCAGTTTAACGAAGCATCCAAGGCCTTTCAATCGCGCTGTGAGTATTTAGTGTAGTATTAATTTGTTACTGTGTAATTTGTGGTCAAACACAGAGAGTGCACAGGCATCTTCTTCTGCTTTTGAGTCTATGGAAATACTTGCAGGAAAGATACGAAATTTGGCTCACAGATAGACTTTCTGCATCTGGCAGGAGCACCTTTAGCTTAGCTTAGCATAAATTATTGAATCGAATTAGACTATTAGCATCTCGCTCCAAAAAGTATTGATAATTTTTTTTCAATTTCAAGCTTGACCCTTATGTGGTTATATTGTGTGCTAAGACGGGTAACAGATGATATTACACCGCACTGTTAGCTAGCTGGGCACTATTTTCTGGTGCTGTGTAATATCATTGTGCCTTCTGAGCCATGGTACAGCATCAAAGTTCCTAAATTATTATGCCAGAATGAAAGTATAGTTTCTAGCCATATCACCTCATCCATCAGTCTTAGTACACAATGTAACTACAGAAGAGCCAAGCTTTTAAATAAGACAATTATCAACACACGATCCAATGATTTATGCTAAGCTAAGCTAAAAGTGCTCTGAGATCGACTGAATGGGTTAAAAAATGGCAAAACCCAACTGTTTAACTCTTGGGAAGTTGCAAAATGAGCTTATTTCCAAAAAAGTGGAGTGTTCCTTTAACTAGAGCAATTTTGGATTCTTTTAACTCCATCACCTGTCCTAAGTTTGTTTAATTGTTTATGCTAATAACCTTTGAACTGTATAAGCAGGAAACAAAACTAGTTTTCCCTCTTATTCTGTGAATCAAGACAATTTCATTCAACTCAATGACATTTTTTATTTTGACAAGTTTTTCTGATATTCTGAATTAACACACACAAATCTTCTAGACTTTTGGTCCAATATTCACACAAAAAAACTAATCCAATCAACTTCAGACAATAGCAACAAACAGTTACATGTTGCTTAAAGTGGATATATAGTTAAATAAAACACGACTTATAAAACAAACTGGACAAAGAGTTTACCAAATCAGACCAAATTGGTTATGACGACAGCGATGTGTTGTAATTTGCTGGTGGACACAAATAAAGATTTATAATTTTATGTTAAGCGTGTTGCTAAGATATAAACAGCTCAGCCAAAAATCACAAGATTTTTATATTTGATGCTTTATACCGATAAGACTGAAATCTTGTTTTCCTTTTGTTGACCATTTTTTTAAATTTACTCAATATATTTTATCAACGCATAGTTGAACGTTGGACACGAGAATCATTTATATTTTTACATTTAAGCGTGTTGCTAAGACGAAAACAGTTTGGCCAAAAATCCCAAAATATTTATTCAATATATTTTATCAATGCATAGTTGAATCGTTACAAAACTCAATGCATCTTTTCAACATGAGCTGAAGATAAACGTTTTGGGGCCAGCGCCTGCCCATAGAGATTTCAAATAAATCCTAATAGCTTTTGTTTTGTTAAAGTTTTGTTAAAACTGGTGGACCATAAGAGCTTTTCAGATGTAACTGGGTAATGAAACCATAACATTGTTTATGTCAGTTTTCTTTATTTATTAATGGTCTGTCTGTATTTATGGTAGATGGGGACCTGGGTGCATACGGCAGCGCACGGAAGTGTTTGATGAAACAGAAGGAGAGAATGATGAAAGAGGCGCAGACGGAATAAAACTCCTCTCCTATGGCTTATCCATGTCAGTCTCTCATCTGTGCATCAAATTGTAAAATAAAGTTTATCGGAAAGTGACTTCTCAGTAGCTGTAGTTATTTAATAAATTCAAAATACTTTATACATGGTTCCTTTTATTACTTCTATAGTGTGGGATTGCTGCTTTTATTATTGACATTTTATTTTTATTTTACGGCTTATATTCCACTTCCTGCTTGAACATGTTAGTGACTGTATGGCCATTAACACATAGCCACCTCAAATTGTTTCTATTGTAATGACGATTCAATTTTGCAATTAGACGCTTGACTTCAGTGAACAGTATGCTATTTATTAAGGATTAAAGTTATAATAGTAATTTTATTAGAGCAAGATATAAATGATAAATGAATAACAAAATTATTTACCTGAAAGTATTAATGCATCATATTACTGCATTTGTGATCATGTAAATGCAATAAGCAGTATCAGGATCCACATCAAATAGTAGTTTGATTAAATGTCTTAGTTAATAAAGTGGATGGGTCCAACAATGCAGCAAAAAAAAAAAAAAGCTTTGTTTTAATGAAAGTTTATATTTGCCTTTACTCACTAGAGTTTGAAACGCCTTTAACCAGTTTTATTCAGTATATTAAATTGTATTATAAGTAAATTTTGTTGAACTAATTATGGATTTTAATACAGGTTTACAAAGCTGACTGAAGCTTCTGAAAAAAGTCAGAATTGTGACATTAAGTTTAAGATATGTTGAAAATGGAAAGGTCATTAATGCCAGTTTTAGTCCAGTGGAACAGACACAATGGAACCTATTATTTGGAACCTATTATAGGGCTCCCACACCTTGGAACCTCAACTTCTGGGATCTTTTTGCAAGAATTTAATTGCAGAGGTTCACATAACCAGAGGTTTAGATGTAAATACTTTTTACTTCGCTATTGCTCTGTGGATTTACATTGTTAAATTATTTAGCCAATAGATTAAGTTATGGGCAGTGTTGGGGGTAACGAGAGTTACATAATATTACTTTAAGCAATACACTACTTTCAAAAAATAAATTGTTGAATTAAAATGGTCACAATGAATCGCGCAGTCAGTCAGGGTGTGTTCATTATTTTGAACATCGAAGAAATGGAAAAGGGGATTGTCTCAAACAGCGATTTTACTTAAATAGTACAAAAGTAGCAAACACATTGCTTTCAATTTGTATGTATGTCATGTAGTCAGGAAGTTCTCAGATAACATTATCCTAATATATATATTTATTTATAAAAGGGAAACGTAGGTTATACGTTTATTTTTCAAAAAACTTAATTCAAGTACTGTTATCTATGAATGCTTACTTTCCAGGATCTAGTTTCATCAGAATCACAAACTTTAAAAAGATTAAGGACTCATGGAAACCCTGATATTATTTAGCACCTTTCACACAACTTCAACATCAAAGAACAGACCACAGACTCTAAGATAGTTTTACTTCTGGACTTTTATTTCAATCCGTTGTACAAAATTTAGGAGGTTCCCTGAGGAAGAGCTCCCTGAGTCCTCTGAACGGAGACCCTGGTGTGAGTCTTGGCCAGATGATCAGTGAATTCCTGGAAGACAAAACATAAGTCAGCTTCAAGAACCATGAAACAGGTTAGCAGAAACGAACATATGAGCACACATTACCTGGTAAGGAGACTTGGTGAACACTGTTTCCTTCCAGAGATCAGGGGTCAGGTAGCTGTAGGTCTTTGAGATCGCATCAAAGGTGGCCTTGGCTGCAGATGACAACGTGTCAGTTATAAACACTCATGCATGAACTGCTGCACCCTGAAATGTTGGTATTCAAGCACAATGACTTACCAAAGTTGCCCAGTGTAGCGGTGCAACCCCTAGCAGAGGTGTAGCAGTCATCAATACCAGCCATCATCAGCAGCTTCTTGGGCACTGGAGCAGACACGATACCAGTACCACGGGGAGCAGGAATGAGACGCACCAGGACTGAACCACAGCGACCGGTCACCTGAACAAACATTTCAGCCATTAAAGGAGAATTCACTTTCACAATAAAACTAGTCATCCAAGATTATCATTTATTTTAGCTGAAGAGTAATTAAAATTGAAAACACTGATTGTTCTTCATATTGTGGTCTTCGGTGGTTCTCAGTAGTTTGACCTTCCAAATTGCAGTTTTATTGCAGCTTTAAAAGGTCCCACAAAGATCTTACTTCACCAAACCATTGGTTGATTTCATAACCCCCTAATAATGGCCACCCCACTTTTAGAGTTGACACTGAAATTCTAGGTGATACATGCATTTAACTTTTAGTTTATCGAGATAATAAAAAATTGCCAAAACCTCAACTTATGTATGTACTGAAAAAAGCATGCACCTGTGTGAGGGTGATGGTTGAGAATGCTGAAAAGAGATAAATAAAAATTAACCATTTAACTAGAAAAGCAGGCCTGGATATGCAGTGGTCAACATTTAAAGTAGTTCTTCACTTTTGATTAAATTGGTCTTTAAACTACTGAACATGCATTGTCTTTAAATCCATCTCAAATGTTGACTACTGTATATACACAAACACATTTGACTGGTGGATTTTCAGTACAAACGTAACTCACCTAAACCTAGATTTACTTTTACAAATATATAAAATGCAAACCTAGAATTCACCTAAAACTTCCCTTTGACTATTAAGGGCTTAAGAAAAACAGCAATGATTTGGCCAAGAGGGACCCTTTTTCCTCATCTGGGATCATGTAAAGCCATTTGAAGCTGCAATTTACAAGACCAAACCACTGACCACTATATAGAAAAAAAAAGACCATTTTCATGGCAAAAACTCTTCATTAATATACAATTAAAAACTACCATCAACTGAACGCACAAATTAAATGAGATTCTTTAAAATAAAGCGCAGAACTTGTCATTGTGCAGCAAATAATCTCTGCAGACTGACCTTGCATGGCACGGTGTGCGGCTTTCCGATCTTGTTACCCCAGTATCCTCTTCTGACGGGAATGATGGACAGCTTGGCCAGGATGATGGCTCCTCGGATAGCGGTGGCCACCTCTTTAGAGCACTTCACTCCCAGACCAACATGGCCATTGTAGTCCCCGATGGCAACAAAGGCCTGGAAGATGGAGAAACGTCAATAATTAAATTAATTTGCATGCAAACGGGCTGCTGTGCGTCAGTCGGGACGAGGTCAAGTCACCTTAAACCTGGTGCGCTGACCGGCCCTGGTCTGTTTCTGGACAGGCATGATCTTCAGGACTTCATCCTTCAGCGCCGAGCCCAAGAAGAAATCAATGATCTCAGACTCCTGGAGAAAGCAGCAGCATTATAGTAGTAAGTGTGTGTGTGTGTGTGTGTGTGTGTGTGTGTACTTGTGACATGCATCAGGTCAAAAACGTGATGAAGTTTGAAAAACATTTTTATTTAATGCCATGTCCGCAACAATGGCTATTTTCATGGCAAAAACAACTCATTTGTTGGTGGTTTTTGTGATTATTTTAAAATAAATAAATTAACTTTAATGCTGTGAGGTTCTCAAAAGCAGATTGTTAAAAACATGTAAATCATGTTCACATTTGCTTAAACTAAATAAGAAAATAACTTTACAAACTTTAAAAATGGGGAAAATTGAATATTTCTATGTTATAGTAATACAATAAACTAGTCACAAATAGGCCTAAAGTAACTTACCAGGTATCAAATAATAATTATAAACAATAATTGGTGTCTATGAAAGTGTTATTTAAAAATTTACAGGAAATCTTATTCCAACGATGCCTAAATGTTAACAGGGTTTAACAATTTGGTTTGGAAATCACATCAGATCTGATTAAGACATTTTAATGAATTGCATGTTATCAACAAAAATAACCTTTTAAAAGAATTCAACTATTGGCCAATATGGCTAAATGTTCATTTTAGGCACTGAAAAATTGTACCCAAAATGTTATATGCATTTTTTGTAATTGTGAATGCATGTCACGGTATGAAGACCCCCTTGCGATTTTGATTAAACATTATAAAGTAAAGCTAACAATGATAATAGTAGGTCAACAAAACACTAACATATACACTATAATACATATATAATGGTCAGTTTTCATGCCAACTTCAATACCTTGATTGGCAGAGAATACAGATAGATCTCCTCCAGGGACTTGATTTTCATGTCTTTCACCAGACGACCAAGTTTGGTCACAGGCACCCACTATTACATAAACATAAATATAAGTTAACACGGAAACTGATGCTAAACTACATAATATACACTTTAACAGCTTCTACAAGACAATTTGTACTGGGTGTCTATGAATAGTATCATCTTAAAACAATGTTTCACCTCCTTATCTTCGGATTTTCCTCCCCGGGCACCGCGGCCTCTTCCACGGCCCCTGCCGCGACCACGACCGCGACCCCGGCCGCCAGTGCCGAAACCTCCGCGAAAACCTCCTCTACCACCGGCGTCGTCCGCCATTTGCTTTAGAATATAAATAAAAAAATTCGTGAATTAACAAGTTATGAATATCGTCAGACACGTTGTGAACACAAACACATGCCGACTCATATGCGCTTGTTGCATTATAAACGTTACATTAACTATCATGTACAATGTAGCAGATAAAATATAACACTACGCATTTATCATTATATAAAGGAGTATTAGCAGTATCATGTACTCATACGACATATCTCCGGCGCCGCCATTTTTTACGATCATCTAGTTAACCGACGACAAAAACATGTGTACTCAAATCATATAATACATTTGTCCATCATGTGGTTAATAATCCACGTGCACACGTTTCTTGAAAAACTGTAATGTTTTTATTTTGCGATTGCAGGGATACGAGCAGATGCAGCTAATCAGAGAGAGACATCCATGTTGACTTACGTGATGTGTATTCAGGAAGAAGAAGGCCGTACGAGAGTTCGCGCAATATTTATTCAACGCCAATTCTCGCGAGATTTCATGACAGCCGCCATGATGATGATGATGGTGACGACCTCTAGCGGCAGTGGAGAAGTCTGTCAGTTTTGGACCAAGACGATATAAGCAAAGTAAGGATTTTTGGTATATAAAATGTATGTTGTCAGTTGTTTGGTGTCAGTTTGGCTGCTAATTAGCTAAAACAAACATAATTCGAGTCAATGTACTGTATGTTGAGTTGTTCAGGGAGCTAATTTGTGGTGTTTTGGAAATGAAGGCACATATTCTTGCTTAATTTTGTGATTTTGGCCTGTATTCCCCCTATATAACTCGGCTTTTTTCAGGTTAGTGATACG
>CAIGQW010055694.1:5932968-5965115 GCA_903798125.1 Danio choprae | reverse complement strand
TATATATATTCAATTGCTGTACACATCTTTAGTAGCCATTTTCTCGAAAATACTATATTTCTTGTGCAGTAATTGAGAAATCCTCACTTTAGTAGTTTTCAGATGATACACCAAACATTTGCAGTTTTACAATAATTTATTTAAGAAAAAAAATTATCTTAGCAAAGTATTGAATATTTAATTAGACAATTGTGTGGTTTACAGTGCTGATAACAATGCAAATAACAACAATATATCTGCCTTACGTAAATTACAGCTTTTGAGAACAATGAATACATTTTGTCAACATATCTTTAACGGTTATGATAGTTCACCCAAAAAAATAAAATTCTCTCTTCATTGACGCACCATTCATTTTTTTTTTCTGTTGAACACAAAAGAAGATATTTTGAAGAATGTTGAAAAGCCGTTGACTATTTGTTTTTTACGGTGGCTGAGAGAGCTTAACATGCTGCAATTAAAGAAAAATACCAGCAAATTGAGAAAAGATCTTCATCCGTTTGACAGCACACGTGCTGCAAATCCAAATATTAAAAAAACACTGCATTTTCTCACAACACTTTCAAATAGGACAGAACACAATGGAAATGTTTCAAGGGGACCCTAAAACGTGACGGACCCGGCTATTTAGGTTATGGTTATTTAGGATAATAAAATACAAAAGACAAGAGAATCATAGGATGTTAAAATAAATAAACAAAAAACTCACCTTTTAAAGATCACCAACAACTTCACTGAGCAATAGTCACGGCACAGCTTTAGGGTCCCCTTGAAACATTTCCATTGTGTTCTGTGCTATTTGAAAATGTTGTGAGAATATGCAGCGTGTTTTATTAATTTGTTTGCGTTGTGTGAAAATGCAGCACGTTTTGGTAAATTGTTTGCGCTGTGAGGATTTGCTGTCAAATGGATGAAGATCTTTTCTTTTTTTTGTAATTGCATGCGTTTTCTTAAACTGCAGCATGTTAAGCTCTTTCAGTCACCGTAGTTTTCCCGATGAAAGTCAATCATTTTCAGTTTTCCTATCTTTTTCATATAAATTTTCATATCTTCTTTTGTGTTCAGCATAAAAAAGAAACTCATAGGTTTGGATCTACTTAAGAGTGCGTAAATTAAAATATTTGGGTGAACAATCCCTTCAATACGGTTTCAAATGAACCTTTTTGACATTTTCGGGTTTCTCAGTGGTGGAAGTCGTCATAGTTGTGTAAACTTAGAGCACAGGGAATGGGAGAGTACAGTACAACAAATATCTTTTTACTATTTACGAAAAATGAAAAAATAAAATGGTGTGAGACTAATAACGGCAGCAAAAAGAGAGAATAACATCAGATTCACTGTCCTGTCTATAGACGCTGCATTACAAATGCCTCAGATAAGCAGTATTTTGTTGTAAAGATTATATAATACATATGTAAATACATGTACATACATTAAAAAAAATAATTCCTCAATATATATATATTCATTCATTTTCTTTTCGGCTTAGTCCCTTTATTAATCTGGGGTCGCCACAGCGGAATGAACCGCCAACTTATCCAGCATATGTTTTACGCAGCGGATGCCCTTCCAGCTGCAACCCATCTCTGGGAAACATCCATGCACACCCATTCACACTCATACACTATGGACAATTTAGCTTACCCAATTCACCTATACCGCATGTCTTTGGACTTGTGGGGGAAACCGGAGCACCCGGAGGAAACCCATGCCAACACGGGGAGAACATGCAAACTCCACACAGAAATGCCAACTCACCCAGCCGAGGTTAGAACCAGCGACCTTCTTGCTGTGAGGCGAACGTGCTAGCCACTGCACCACCGTGAGGCCCTCAATATATATATATATATATATATAATGTATTAAAAACTTATAAGGATTTAAGATGCTTATGACTGTTAAATGCGTCATAACAGTCTTGTGAAAAGGGTCCAATATTAATGACCACACATGAATTGTTTAACATTTGTGACAGGAAGGTCATCAACAGACATGTTGCAATTTTGGGTAAGCCAACGGCCATATTACATATTGCATAACATTTCAGCAGTAAAAATAGCAGTACAAATGTGAACATGACAGATTTTTAAATAATGCACAAATTCCTACGTTGAGGTTAAATGTACTTTCCCAAAACAGTACATTTTTTCCATGTCTTCCTTCCATGTCTTCAGGAAGATGAAGGTTTTGCAGATGAGCATGACAGGAATGGATTGGTTAGGGCATTTGTTTTCTTTTACTCATCAAGATTTTGGTAAACATCTTCATTAGGCTGCACGTTTTCATGACTTGTCGGCTATAGGGAAGATTGAAAGTATAAGTTAGCAATATAAAAGAAATGATCAAACATGTCAGCAAAACTCCTCCAATATGGAGCCACATGTAGATTTCAAGCAATTACACATCATTTGTTTGTGCTGAGCATCCTATTGGAGTATAGAGCCAGATCGGTCTCAAAAATAATACGTTCACAAAATATAATTCATACATGCACAGCACAATTCACATTTACAAAATCCAATTTGTAAATACAAATAAATTCAACACACATTTGTGAATTCACAGGTAATAAAATCATAAACATTTTCACCAAATGAACTGAATTTGTGTATTCACGAATTGTGTTTTGAACGTACAAGTTGGATTTATGTATTTTTGAATTTACGAATTAGATTGGTGTATTTATCAGTCGTGTTTTGAAATTATGAATTGGATTTGTTTAATTTTTAATTATGTTTTGAATTGACTAATTGGATTTGTGTATTTATTAATCGTGTTTTGAACTAACAAATTGGATTTTGTACATGTGAAGTGTGTTGAGGATGTATGAATTATTCATTCATTCAGTTTTTTTTTCGGCTTATTCCCTTTATTAATCCGGGGTCGCCACAGCGGAATGAACCGCCAACTTATCCAGCATATGTTTTACGCAGCGGATGCCCTTCCAGCTACAACCCATCACTGGGAAACATCCATACACACCCATTCACACTCATACACTACGGACAATTTAGCTTACCCAATTCACCTATACCGCATGTCTTTGGACTTGTGGGAAAACCGGAGCACCCGGAGGAAACCCACGCAAACACGGGGAGAACATGCAAACTCCACACAGAAACGCCAACTGACCCAGCCGGGGCTCGAACTAGCGACCTTCTTGCTGTGAGGCGATTGTGCTACCCACTGCGCCACCGTGGTGCCCTGTATGAATTATATTTTGTAAATAAATTATTTTTGAGACCGATCTGGCTTCATACTCCAATAGGATGCTCAGCACAAACAAATGATGTGCATTTGCTTGAAATCTGCATGTGTGTTTTAAAAGAATAGTCTGAAAACCTTGTCTTGGGGATCTTTGTAGTGCATCTGTATTTTGCCATGTTTTGGTAAGTTCCTCTTGTACAGCTCTTGCACCACTCCACTAAAAAGCACTTGCTTAGAAAAATGCTCCTTAAAAGACAAACACTTGATATCAAGCAGCGCAGATGACTTCAATATAGAAAATGTTTCATGAGCAGCAAATCGTATACCTGAATAGCAGATTTCTAAAGGATCATGAGACATGATACAATAAATCACAGCAATATATTACATTTTCAAATATTCTTGCATAGAACATTATTTTAAATTGGAATAATATTTCATAATACTGCATTTGTATTTTCCTTGACAATTTTTTTGCAGGGTTGTTAAGCATAAGAAACATTTTATATTATTATAATATAATATAATATAATTTATTATATCATAAAACAAAACAAAAATATTACCTTGTTCTTATTTTTGCCCAATTGCCTTTTGAAGACCGATTTGAATTGCCCAGTCTGTGAATTACAATACATTTATAACAAAAATAATTTAATGTCTGTCAAACTTCAAGGATGCAATTGTGTTACAATACTGGCCAAATGTTTGGAAATATTATGATTTTTTACATGCTAAATCAACATGATATAAATTATGATTTCTGAAGGATCATGTGGGACTAAAGACTATATAATAACAATGAGGAATAAGTTAAGAAAGGAAAAAAATAAAATTTAAAATTTATCAACATAAATTTGAGCTTTTGTAAGCCAAAGAGACTTCTTTCTTTTTGACCAATAACAATTTTAACATGCATTAGTTTAGCTGTCATCATACCACAGGTGGGACGTTTTTCAGTACACATTTCATACATGTTTCTATGTATATATCAAATATCATTTTTAAATCTGAACTCAAAAGGTGGGACTTAAGTTAAGATGCTTAAGAACAGGTGTGTACTGTAGCTTGAACTGTACCTTTATGCAAATGAGGATTCCCAGGATGAGCAAACTGTACACCGATAACAGGACTAGCAGGGCAAACAGCAGTACATGACCAGTGGTAAAGCCTTGCTCTAAATAAAAAAAAAAATGTAATGACAAAAGATGAGTCTGCTTACAGACAGGAGGTTAAGGAGCTGGCTGTCTGGTGCAGTCACCACAACTTGGAGCTGAACACGCTCAAAACAGTGGAGATGATAATGAACTTCAGGAGAAACCCCCCTGCTCTTCCCCCACTGAGCATTATAGACAGCTTTGTGGCAGCAGTGGAGTCATTCAGGTTCCTGCGCACCACCATCTCTCAGGACCTGAAGTGGGACGATCACATTGACTCCACTGTCAAAAAAGCTCAATAGAAGATGTACTTCCTTCGTCAGCTGAGGAAGTTCAACCTTCCAAAGGAGCTGCTGAAACAGTTCTACACTTCCATCATTGAATCCATCCTGTGCACGTCAATAACTTTCTGGTTTAACTCAGCTACCAAATCTCCGACCTCCGAAGATTACGTAGGATAGTTCGGACTGCTCAGCGAATCACTGGTACAACCCTCCCTACTCTCCAAGAACTGTAATTATCCAGAGCGAGCAGAAGGGCTGCCAAAATCACTCTGGACCCCTCACACCCAGCACACTGTCTCTTTGAATTTTTACCTTCTGGTCGACGCTACAGAGCACTGTGCACCAGAACAGCCCGACACAGAATCAGTTTCTTCTCTCAGTTGTGTATTGGCTGGAGAGTGTGACTGGTGATCAGGGCTGATAGAACGTGCAGGGGCTGTGACAGCTATACACGTTTTTAGACACATACACGCTTATTTAACAACATACTTTACATGCCAATTTGCACATAACAGATGCGCAAATAACGTTGTATATAGTAATATACCTGTATATACACTTGTCAATTTGTATATTTGCATTCACTACTTAATTTAAAAAATATATATATATTTAATATCTGTTTTTTGTCCTGTCTCTGTCATTCTGTTGCACAGAAGCTCTGTCATGAAAACAAATTCCTCATATGTGAACATACCTGGCAATAAAGCTCTTTCTGATTCTGATAAGTTAATCAAGTACAAGTACTACATTTTTTAAAGTTATACAAAGTTTGACTTAATATTTTTAGTCATTAATATTTTATTAATATTTTATTAGTAATTAATAAAAATATTTTGATTGATGTAAGTTGAGGTGACTATAAAAGTTCATTTGATTCAGCTAAAATATTTAAGGCAGCTAGAATTTTTTACAGTGTACAGATATGGATTATTTGTAATTAGGGCTGGGTGATTAATCGAAATAAATTTGCAGCCGCGATTGACCAAAGCTGTGATTGTCCTGCACATCTTGTCAGCGATGTTTAGCTCTATGATAAGTAGTAAATCTCCTCCGATAAGCCAGAGGGCGCTCTCACACTGAATTCTAACTGCTTTCATTGATTCAGCATGACTAATAAACACACAACACGACTAAGGAGTTATCTCACACAAGGATTTATTTCAGACACTCGACTCGACTGAAGTTACGAAGTGTGTTTGGAGTAAAAACGTTATTATAAGTGGTCATCTCATGTGCTTTCAGATGTAGCAGCATTTACCCGCAGTTCACTGAGAAGCTATGCAGACTCCTGTCATTATCACAGAATGATTATCTTGATTTCATTATTAAATCGAATTGATTTTGAACTCGATTTTACACAGCTTGTCAGTAAACTATGATTCTGTAAATGCTGCTCCATCTGAAAGCACATGATGGAGGTTCACAATATCTGGCTTTATTGACAAAATGAACATGAAGATTACCTTCAATTACCTGTCCAAAATCTTATACTTGGTTCCAGTTCTTTTAAAAGAAATTCCTCAAGCTGGATGTGCAACACATAGTTTGAAACACATTGCTTAGACTCCAAAGTTGAAGGTGATTAGGAAACAATGGGACAGTTCTTACCTGAGACTTTGAGAGTGGTTCCCTTTCCGATGGCCTGCGCCCCTTCATTCGTGTGCTCCAGCAGAGCCGCGGCACAATAATAAACCCCACAGTCTGCTTTTGACAGAGACTGGATTGTCAGATCCCCCTGATGCAGGGTGAACTTCAGGGGCTGACTGCTCAGATTGATCTGGTGGTACGAATCTTTCTTGAACACAAACCAGGAGATTTGAGGTTTGAGATTCAGGCAGGATGTGTTGATGGAGCAGGGAATGGAGACGGATTGTTGCTCAGTTTTTCTTATCAGCCTCTTTGACTGTTGGACATCAACCTTACATTCGTTCGCTGTGGAAATTCATAGTTTAACACCAAACATTTAAGAGCAGACAAAACCCTTATCATTGTTAGAAATTCACTGTAAACCACGGCTTGACATGGCTTATTGCCAAAATAATAAACAAATAAATAAACTAAAAAAGTCTCAGGTTGCGTCTGAATTTGCCTACTACTCAGTAGGTACTAGGGGTGTAATGGATCACGGTTGATCCGTGATTGGTATGGATCACAAGATCACAACCCATGGTTCGGAACACACGTGACCCGCAGATTAATAAATTTTTTTTACTTGTAGATTAATCCTAAATGTGTAACGATCGCAGAGAGATCGCCTCTTGCAACATTGAAATCCCATGTATGAAAGCATTTAGGCTTTCCTGTAAAATATAATGATGACAGAAGAAGTTGTGGTAGGTTATTCGGGATGTGGTGAGTGCATTGCTGCATTCAGTGTAAGCTGCATGATTAATCATTAAAAGATCAGGATCTCAACACCCACGCAACATAAATTATAAATGATGGTGATTTGCATATTTTTTATTACTCCTAAGATATTCAGTTTTTAGTCTTTTGAGTTAGTTATGAAGTTACAAACAGTTAAATAACAGAATTACTGAGAGTTTATAGTTTAGATAAAACCACTGATGTTTATGGTAAAGATTAAAATCACCGTCATAGGCATTTAACTTGACGCTCAAAAATGAAAGCAATAGACAACCAGCCATAAAATATATGCCACTGAATAATTCTTCAGAAATGACACATATAGCAATGAAACATGAAGTTTTATGAGTGAATAACTGAATCATTTATTGAAAATGAGATGACTACATTTACATTTAAATATTCATTTTATACTAAATATACACTTTATTTAGCGTTATCAACAACAGTATTAGCAGTATTAGTATTTTTTTCTTGGCTTAGTCCCTTTATTAATCTAAGGTCGCCACAGTGGAATGAACCACCAACTTATCCAGCATATGTTTTACACAGCGGATGCCCTTCCAGCTGCAACCCATCACTGGGAAACATAGATACACACTCATTCACACTCATACACTACGGACATTTTAGCTTACCCAATTTACCTATACCGCATGTTTTTGGACTTGTGGGGGAAACCGGAGCACCCGGAGGAAACCCACGCAAACACGGGGAGAACATGCCAACTCCACATAGAAATGCCAACTGACCCAGCCGGGGCTTGAACCAGCAACCTTCTAGCTGTGAGGCGATTGTGCTACCCACTGCGCCACCGTGCTGCCAGTACTGAATATTTTACAGTTTATTTTTTATTTAGCTGATTATTTCTTTATTTTATTTTTGATAAGATTACAGGTTCTAAGTTCTGTTTGTTAAAACCAATAGTTTCTTGCAGTACTGTTTTTGTAATAAATGGAAAGCAAATTACATTTGTCTTCTCTCTTTTTTGGCTGATCTGAAAAATGGTCCGATCCGTGACTAAATAATGTGATCCGAACCGTGGGATTTATGATCCATTAGACACCACTAGTACTAGATTAGAATTTAAATTTACTACACGACTGTAAGAAAAGTACATTCTGTACAGTATGAATGTGAGTAGCATTCATGAAATTCAGACATACTACATTCTCCATTTGTCATTATCACATGACCTACCCATGTCATTTTGGTTGCTTCACTCCCATTTATCAGTTCTCTTATGTGGCATCATAAGATAGGATTGGAGGTGAACTACAAAATCTCGCTGGATATAGTAGGTCATCTGGGTACTTCTCGCATACTATGTTTAGAATATTATGAATTCGGACATATACTTGGCTTGTATACTGTAGCGTACTTGCATAATTTAGCGTACTATAAAGTAGGGAAGTGTGCGATTTATGGACGCAGCGTCAGTACTTCTAATAGAATGGCTGCCAAGCAACATTATAGCAGAGCCATAGAGAGAGAGGGTTGCGACATTAAAGTTCAATATCTTGGATCACCACATTCATGTAGACTCAAATGGTTCCAGAAAGTGCTTTGCAGTTAACTCAAATAATGTTAGATAACATGAAAACAAACACAATCTTATTTTTAGAAACTTCATACCTTACAAAAGTGAAAAACCAGCCGTCTTCAGCAGTAACTCGGCTGTAAGCGCTAACTTTCAGGAAAAATAGTGAATAGTGAGGAAATAGTGAGCCACCATTGCGGTTGAAAAAACGTTCCATTGGAGTCAATGGAGTTGTCACAACTCTCTCTCTCTCTGTGGCTCTGGTATATAGTTATGTCCCAATTAACACACTATGCATCCGAAATCTACTACTCGAAAAAGTACTACTCCAGTAGGTACTACATTTAAATTTGAATTTACTTCACGACCGTTAGAAAAGTGTGTTCTACATAGTATGAATGTGAGTAGTATGAATGGAATTTGGACGTACTACATCCACCATTTCTCATTGTTTTTCAAATACTATGAATTCATTCATTCATTCATTCATTTTCATTTCGGCTTAGTCCCTTTATTAATCTGGGGTCGCCACAGCGGAATGAACCGACAACTTATCCAGCATATGTTTTATGCAGCGGATGCCCTTCCAGCCGCAACCCATCTCTGGGAAACATCCATACACACCCATTCACACTCATACACTACGGACAATTTAGCTTACCCAATTCACCTGTACCGCATGTCTTTGGACTTGTGGGGGAAACCGGAGCACCCGGAGGAAACCCACGCCAACACAGGGAGAACATGCAAACTCCACACAGAAACGCCAACTGACCCAGCCGAGGCTCGAACCAGCGACTTCTTGCTGTGAGGCAAACGTGCTACCCACTGCGCCACTGTGAGGCCCACTATGAATTCAAACATACTGTTTTTAACACACTATATAGTAGGGAAGGATGAGATTTTGAATGCCCCAAATTGAACACTTATAATTTTTACTCACCGGAAAGTCAAATTGTTTCCCAGTTGACATTTAACGGTTGCCAAATAAGGGAAATAAATGACCAAACTACCAAATAGTAGCTGTAGTGAGTACAACCGCATTCACCATTGGGAGGCGGCATACTCATTTACATAGGAGAATTTTACTTGCACAGTCCAAAATACATAAAGCAATCCAACCTTAGCACCCAATAGCTCCTCCCCTTCTGTTACACAAGCAAAACTGCAACCACTGAGTGCATGAGGTGTCCACACTTCTTTTAAGAATTAAGAAGTACATCATCTGGGTATTTTAAGTGCACTTTTCTGTTTCTGTGTATATACAAAATGGCGTAGTATGGGATGTGGGACACATTTCTTTGTTGAGAATCAAGGACTTATGAAATTATGGTGGGCGACGCGGTGGCGCAGTGGGTAGCACAATCGCCTCACAGCAAGAAGGTCACTGGTTCGAGCCTTGGCTGGGTCAGTTGGCATTTCTGTGTGGAGTTTGCATGTTCTACCCGTGTTTGCGTGGGTTTCCTCTGGGCGCTGCGGTTTCCCCACAAGTCCAAAGACATGCGGTATAGGTGAATTGGGTAAGCTAAATTGGTGTATGTAAGCAAAAGTGTATGTATGTGAATGAGTGTGTATGGATGTTTCCCAGTGATGGGTTGCAGCTGGAAGGGCATCCACTGTGTAAAACATATGCCGGATATGTTGGCGGTTCATTCCACTGTGGCGACCCCAGAATAATAAAGGGACTAAGCCGAAAAGAAAATGAATGAATAAATGAAATTATGGTGGCTTAGTGGTTAGCACTGTCGCCTCACAGCAAGAAGGTTGCTGGTTCGAGTCCTGACTGGAGCCAGTTGGCATTTCTCTAAAATAGAGACAAGCCAAAGGCAAATGAATGAATAAATGAAATGAGGACTTTGCTATGATCATCACTTTAAACACCTTGAAATGATGAGCTGATACTAATATCCGTCATGCTCACACTACAATTTTTACACCACCTTGCATTGTTTGACTTGACCAGTGTTTGTGATTCTTCATAAAGGGTCTTGTTTCAGGATTTTTTACCATAATATCTGCATTACTTCATCTTTTGTTAGTATAATGTGTATATAGTGTAGTCTGCTGTGTATGTTTACAATGAAGCAACGTAATCAGTGCATTCAATGGCTTCTTTAAAATAAGGTCTTCTTAATTAGATTTTAGTCCCGTATGTATTTTATTTTTTGCCCTGCTGCCCCATTAAGCAGTTTTAGGGCCATTTAGAAAGCAACCTGCTTAATAATTATGGACATCATCAATGAGTGATTGATCACATTTTAAGCAATAAAATACGTACTTCTGAGGGAAATATGATCAGCATGAGCATAACACTCTTTTGTTGGTTTGTTTTGCTTCTGTTGTCCTCATTTGCAAGTCACTTCGGATAAAGCATCTGCTATAAATGTAAAGCTCAATTTCTGCTCACCTGAGTTGAAAGTGAGGAATATGACGATGATGGTGAAGAGGAAAGTGAAGTTCATGATGCCAAAGATCTTTGTGGCTCCTCTTCCTTTCGTTAATGTCTGTTTTTGATTGTTTTTCGTCTTGCTAGACATCGGAAACGAAGTTCTCTCGCCTGACTGAAATGACAAACCAGAAACCACATCTAAAAATGAGAAGTTAGACAGGCTCTCCCCTCCCCCCACCTTATGAGAGTGTTTGTCACTATTTCCTGCTACACTGGACTGATGGGCTTAATATTCTAAAACTACATATTACATACTACATACATAAACTACATATTCTTGTTGTGAGGAAAGTCATTAAATGATTTGTTAAGAAATTAAGTAAATAATTCATTCATTCATTCATTTTCATTTCGGCTTAATCTGGGGTCGCCACAGCGGAGTGAACCGCCAACTTATCCAGCATATGTTTTACGCAGCGGATGCCATTCCAGCTGCAACCCATCTCTGGGAAACATCCATACACACCCATTCACACTCATACACTACGGACAATTTAGCTTACCCAATTCACCTGTACTGCATGTCTTTGGACTTGTGGGGGAAACCGGAGCACCCGGAGGAAACCCACGCCAACACAGGGAGAACATGCAAACTCCACACAGAAACACCAACTGACCCAGCCGAGGCTCGAACCAGCAACTTCTTGCTGTGAGGCGAACGTGCTATCCACTGCGCCACTGTGAGGCCTAAGTAAATAATAATATATAATAACATTTTAATGGATTCCTTTCACATGAACTGCCATTCAGAGTAAAACACAACATTTCCACAGAATATGTCATCATGTCATTTTCCTTCAGCTTAGTCCCTTTATTCATCAGGGGTCGCCACAGCAAAATGTTTTACACAGCGGATGCCCTTCCAGCTGCAACTCAGTACTGGGAAACACCCATACACACTCATTCACACACATACACCGACATGTACCGACAGGGATGGCCAAAAATACATTGAAATGTATTTTTAAATAAAATACAAAATACCTCAAATTTACTACAAAATACAGCAGCCACAAATGTATCAAAATAAAATACTGTATTTTGTATTTTAAAAGGAAGCATAAACTTTCTACACAAACTTTCTATCGACAGGCCTATTCGATCAAACCATTAAACTGACTTAGTGAAGTAAACAATGATTGACAGCAACAGCATTTCTCTCAGCAAGTTTAAGTCAGCTTCTCTGCCACCTCATTCACCTCTACTGTACATGAATAGGTATTCATAAACTTTTGTTTCTCTTTCACTTTAGTATACAATTTTGAAGTTTCATACATAAAGTCCTCTTTTGAAGATGATCTCTGAATGAACTGTAAAAAAAATCACTGTAAAATGCAGATAATGAGTTGGAACATTGTACTATATCTCTTCATTGTGTTTCCATCCATTGCGTGGCCAGTAAAATTGCCACCATCTCTTAACAGTCTTATATTTTAAAAGGATGATATATGAAGAGGTTATTTAAATTTTCATCCATTTTTTTTGGCTTAGTCCCTTATTTATGAGGGGTCGCCACAGAAGAATTAACTGTTCCAGCATATGTTTTTACACAGTGGATGCCCTTCCAGCCGCGACCCACTGGAAAAAATCCATACACACTCATTTATACACACTCATACACTACGGCCAATTTAGTATATTCAATTCACCAATACCACATGTCTTTGGATTGTGGGGGAAGCTGGAGCACCCGGAGGAAACCCACACCCACACGGAGAGAACATGCAAACTCCACACAGAAATGCCAACTGGCCCAGCCGGGACTCGTAACAGCGACCTTCTTGCTGTGAGGTGACAGTGCTAACCACTGAGCCGCCATACTGCCCTCATTTAATTTTTTTGTTCACATAATTTGTTTTAATAAATCTTCTTTTGCAATTGAAATCTTTCATACTTAATGTAAAAACATGATTTCTGGAAACTACTAACATCTCCACTTTTAGTCATTTCCATAATTCATGTTTTTTGCAATTGTACTCTTCAATGCACATTATATAATATGATATCTCTAAAAAATTTAGTTATCTATATTTGCAAATAAACTCTTCATATACATCCTGCTGCTGCCGTGTAACAGGAGTCTGGAGCTTTTGACCAGACTGTACAGACTGGAGTATTATTAAATATTTGTGTCTCATATACTGCATTGAGCCACTTTAACTTCTTTCCTCTTAATTAACTATAAAGAGCACCTGCAGATCAGCTACTGGCATTTGAAACAGCCGATGAAGTATTGCAGGAATCGCCACTGTAAGACTTATTGTTGTTTGTCTTATTTACTTGGCATCTACATCCGCAGTCCATCTAAAACTACTATTATTTGAGCAGTTTACTCATTCTGTCAAGATGTTTTCAGTTCTTCTATAACTGGAAGAGTCTCAGTTTGCCCCCTTAGTGAACATCAGTACACCATCTTTAGGTGTTTTATATTTCTAAAGTTCTTCTGCATTTACACCTGCAGCCCTGAGGCTGACACTGAGGATGTTCTGAAGCTCCTCGTCCTGTTCTTAAGGACTGATATTTTATTCCATCTTATTTCTGAAGCAAAGATGCTGATGCTGAATTGTACACTATACTGCCATTACATATTAGCATTGACCACCTGCTTAATCAATTTCCTGTTCTGATCTCACGGCTAGGCAAATAACTGAGAAAGCATCAATCTAAGGCCGTATTTTTATGATGCCGTCATGTAGACGTCTTACAAAGTATTTTACAGTATTTAAAAAATACAAGACACTAAAGTATTTTGATACAAAATATTAACCCATTTTCATGAACCCCATCAAATACAAATTATAAAATACTATTTTGTATTTAAAATACGTATTTGAAATAAATGTATCATAAATACTGCCCATCCCTGACTACGGACAATTTAGTTTATTTAATTCACCTATAGCACAATGTCTTTGGACTGTGGGGGAAACCGGAGCACCCGGAGGAAACCCACGCCAACACAAGGAGAACATGCAAACTCCACAAAGAAATGCCAACTGACCCAGTCGGGACTCAAACCAGCGACCTCCTTGCTGTGAGGCGACAGTGCTAACCACTGAGCCACCGTGTTGCCTCCACAGAATATGTCTGCACTTCAAATATATTCAGATTTTGTTATTGCATGATGTATATTTCAAAACAGCTATTATTAATAATACAATTGCATACAATTTCAACAGAAAAAGGATCTTAATTTAATTATTAATAACAAAATAATACCAATACATATTCATAACAATACATATAATTTTAAAAAGAACAATTTAGTTGTTAGATGATTTTTATGAGGCGACGCGGTGGAGCAGTGTGTAGCACAATCGCCTCACAGCAAGAAGGTCGCTGGTTTGAGCCTCAGCTGGGTCAGTTGACATTTCTGTGTGGAGTTTGCATGTTCGCCCGGTGTTCGCGTGGGTTTTCTCTAGGTGCTCCGGTTTCCCCCACAAGTCCAAAGACATGCGCTACAGGTGAATTGAATAAGCTAAATTGTCCATAGTGTATGTGTGTGAATGAGTGTGCATGGATGTTTCCCAGTAATGGGTTGCAGCTGGAAGGGCATCCGCTGCTGGATACGTTGGTGGTTCTTTCCGCTGTGTGGACCCCTGATTATAAAGGGACTAAGCCGAAAAGAGAATGAATGAATGATTTTATGAAATTCTGAAATTTCAGCGGGCGTGGCCAGACTTGACGCGTGGAGCTCGCGGCCGCATTCAACTACTCTTCCCAGCATTCATTGCAAGTTCGCAGTTGGCCACGTCACGTCCACCGGCCACGTCGCCCCTCGTTCGCCATATTTCGTGGAGGAATGATCTGGAGGAGAGCGGCACTGAGCCGGTTTACACATCTCACACTCACCGCGAGCTCTCTTTACCGCCACTGAAAGCCGCCCTAGAGGGAAAAAACACCATGAATATCTTTCGGCTGACCGGAGATCTGTCTCATCTCGCCGCTATCATCATCCTGCTGCTCAAGATATGGAAGAGCAGGTCCTGCGCAGGTCAGAGCAACTCAAAGGCTACGAATATAGCCTTTTTCTCATGTTTCTCTGATTTAAAAAGTGCGTTTTTGAAAGAGAGAAAATACTGTAGGCTTAATCGAGCTGTCCTAAAAGCTCTCGGGATTATTTTTAACGCAAACACGAAGCGATAAATGAAGTTCAATCTATGTAGCATGTAAGCTAGTGGGTTAGCTTGAGTTATAAACCGATGAATTCTTGTTCGTTTGTTTATTTGAAACGCAAATTGGACTTTAATGGAGAAGATAAGGATTTGAGATATTGAATTTAACGTGTTTTGACCGCTAATTTTGTGCATGTATGTGACTACCTTTATGTTCTTGCTGAAGTGACAGAAATGGCTAAAAACTTGGCCTAGATACTAATTGCAGGACAGTTATCAGTGTACATCAAATCAGATCAAATGTCAGTAATTTTGAATTTTACAATCTCGTTATCAGCGTAATTACTCCAAATTAGCATTCAGAAGACATGTTGCATATTCGGTTTTTGCATTGTGAGAAAAAAAATTTGCATTTTATTGTGTTGAAAGTGAAATTCGCTCATGTCAGTTTATTTATGCATATCTAAAGTGCATTGCGTTCCTTGGATTGACGTGGCAGTGCATGTAGTTTTGTGTGCGCTTTAGGATTGGTCGTTTTAGGAATCCTCATGCACTGACATCAAACTTGCTCTGAGAACCTAAATGCAACTCTTTTGCAATGTTTACTGTGTGTACTTATGCTTTTAAAGGATAGTTGGACCAAAAATGAACCTTTACTCACCCTGAAGTATTTCCAAACAAAATCAGTTCCTTTCACTGAAGCAGATATTTTGAGGAATGTTGGGAACCGGTAACCATTTCCATATTAGGAAAAACTAATTTCCTCCAGCATATATATATCAAATAATACATATCTGAATCAATTAAAGGGTAAGTAAACAATGGCAATTTTAGGATTTTGGTGAATTATCCCTTTAAGTGGAATATTTTGTGTCCTCAGGTATCTCGGGGAAGAGCCAGATACTCTTCGCCTTGGTGTTCACCACAAGATACCTGGATCTCCTGACGTCCTTTATTTCTTTTTATAACACTAGCATGAAGGTAAGCGGATTAAATGAACATTTGCATGCACACATAAACATATTTGGTTGCTAACTCAATGGTTTGCCACATCTGAGTAAACAGTACCCTGACCAATCCATGTTTTGTGTCCATTCTGTGAATCAGATCATCTACATTGGATGTGCCTATGCTACAGTCTACCTGATCTATGCAAAGTTCAGGGCGACCTATGATGGGAACCACGACACTTTCAGAGCAGAGTTTCTGGTGGTTCCAGTAGGAGGTCTTGCCTTTTTGGTCAACCATGACTTCTCTCCGCTGGAGGTGATTATTAGACTCTTGGTGATTTGACTATCAAGATGTGTTTAGACTAGGGCAGCACGATATTAGAAAAATCTGATATTGTGATATTTTATCTTTCTGCACAAAATATTGCGACATGAATACAGTTTCACAAGATAGTTTGAATAGCCCTGTTTGATGATTTGAAGTGTAAAGAAATTGAATAGATGCTTTTCCTACTTTGCTTTGTCTCGTTTCTAGTCCAAATATCTAAATTCTTAGATCAAGTAAAAATATTGTTTTGTTTTCAACTTCAGAAGGTTTTCCTTAAACCAAGTAAAATGACCTGCCAGGGCGGTAAGTAAAAAAACAATCTTGCTTTTGCTTTGAAATGTAGATATTTGGACAAGAAACAAGAGAAATTTCTAAGAAAGTAAACTATTTATTTATTTTTTGCTTAAATCATATAAATACAATAGTTAAATACAGTTCTGTAGCTCCTGGTCAGCTATAATTCAGACTCAACATTGCATATCTTGCGATGTGCACATTGTGATATCGATGCTGAAACGATATATTGTGCAGCCCTAGTTTAGACTGTCTTATTTGTTTTAAAATATCGTCAAATTATCAGGATTATCCTGGACAGACACTTTCATGCTAAGCAGCACAGTTGAAAGAGAAACCCTTTTTTCCCCCATACATTAGAATGTTACATGTATGTTTTTTTTTTTAACATGCCCACTAAATGTGAATGACACCGTGTCCTAACAACATGCAACACGACAAGATTCCAGCACCAAGCAATTTGTCTGGCTGCAACAAACACGACACAACATGGCAGAAACGTTTAAATACCCGTTACATGGTGTGAGTGCAACAAAAGTTTAGATGGCAAACAATGCTGTCAGTCACATATAAAGAATCATGTAATGACATGTGGATTTAAGATATTGAATTGAATATATTTTAATCGCTAATGTGCAAATGTGTGACTGCCTTTATTTTCTTGCTGAAGTGACAGAAATGGCTGAACTTCAGGCCTAGTTACTAATTGCAGATCAGTTATCAGTCTACATCAGATCAAATATCAGTAATACAGTGATATCAGTATACATACTTGCATACATACATCTCGTCATCAACGTAATCGCACTAAATTAGTATGCAGAAGACATGTAAACATTTAAATACCCGTTACATGGTGTGCGTGTAACAAAAGTTTAGATGGCAAAAAATGTTGTCAGTCACATATAAAGCTTCATTTAATGACATCAAATGTTTAAGTGTGAGAGTGCAGCTCCAAAATAGTAATTCAGTAATTGTCATTTAAAATGTTTGTTTTGCCACTCATAAAAAATAATGTGAGGATCAGATATACGTTCAAATATTTTAATAAGTACTGATCTTGTATAATTTGCTAAACATTTGCATAAATGTATGAAAATGCATAAATATTAATTGAAACAATATTTCACCCATGTCTTGATATTTTATTTTCACTCAAACTATGTGAAACATCAAAGAGGATATAAACATTTGTATTATTTGTAATTCTGATTGATGCAGAAACCAAAATATAATTTTTTGACACGCATACAGTGCTCAGCATATATGAATACACCCCATTTTGAAAATAATATTTTTCTCCATTTCTCAGTGAATATGGGTAATATATATTGGTGCATTTGAACAAAACAGATTATTAAACAGATTTATTTATTAAAATAATATTTTAGACACATTTAGAACATCTTTAGAAACGGAAAGATAATACATTTAAATTCCTGCAAAATATTGCAAAAGAAAATGACGAAATACAACATTTCAACAAAATTGTCTATATTTTTGGTTTCTCTTGATTTTTGCTATTTTTGAAAATTGTATTTAATATTTTTCCCTAACATATACATTTGGGCTACTAATTTTTGAACCATTATTGTAAGTTATTTTGTTAGATTAGCTCCAGATTTGGCTTCAGTACTGACTAATGTATATGCACACATATAATATTTTAAAGCTTCCTATAGAAAATATAAATTTTTGGCCTTTTTGCCTTTATTAAGTAGATAGGACAGTATTTCAGACAGGAAGCGAAGTTGGAGAGAGAGAGGGGGTAGGGACGGGAAATGTCCTCGAGCCGGGATTCGAACTCGGGACGCCCTGAAGTGCTACTGCACCATATGTCAGCACGCTAACCCCTAGGCTATTGCGCCGAC
The DNA here is from genome assembly GCA_903798125.1 of Danio choprae. Classification (NCBI taxonomy): domain Eukaryota; kingdom Metazoa; phylum Chordata; class Actinopteri; order Cypriniformes; family Danionidae; genus Danio; species Danio choprae. The sequence continues at coordinate 5,946,550 of CAIGQW010055694.1, read as the reverse complement.
GAAAATATTAATTTAAATGAGAGATTTGTAGGGGGTGTACTCATATGCTGAACACTGTACATTTGTAAATAAGGCATTAAATAAACAGATACATCTTTTGTGTACTTGTTTCCTTCTAACAATGTTGCTGCGGAAAGGGGTATTTAAATAAAAGGTTTATTGAAATAATGAATAGTGTTTTGTGCACATTAACCCAAGCTAAATGATTTATGGTGAATTTGTCCAAAATTGCCAATAGTAAACATTCAAATACTAAATATGGAAACAAAAACATTTAAATAACCTTACGGTGGATTTAGCTAATGTGGAATGTTGCAGGTAATTTACAGTTTAAGGTTATTTATTTATATCGCAATAATGCAGTAACTATAAGAAATCTGTCTGTTTAGAATATAAGTACACACAAATGAACCGCCTTGGCCTGAAGTTAATGCATAATTTTCTGATTGTCACGGCAGATTCTGTGGACTTTCTCCATCTACCTGGAGTCGGTGGCCATCCTGCCTCAGCTCTTCATGATCAGTAAGACGGGCGAGGCCGAGACCATCACCACCCACTATCTGTTCTGCCTGGGGGTTTATCGCGCCCTCTACCTCTTCAACTGGATCTGGAGGTTCTACTTTGAGGGCTTCTTTGACATGATTGCCATCGTGGCTGGAGTCGTCCAGACGATTCTCTATTGTGACTTCTTCTACCTTTATGTCACAAAAGGTACATTTACATAAAATACACTTACTGATTCCATTTACTTTCATAATACATATGGAACTGTTAAATCTGGAATTAAGTTATATATACATTTGATATTATATTTTTAGATCGATTATTACTGTTTTTATTATTTATTAAAAAGGGATTTAAGAGACATACAATTAGGGTGTTACACTAAAGTAAGTCATTAAATGTGCACTAGAATGCATTGATACATTAATACATTGTTCTTGATATCTATATAAAATGTATGTGGGTTGTGTAAGTGCAAAAAATGTGTGTTTTTTTTTTTTTTTTATGAAATATTCTAACTATATCTGACAAAATGGGTCGACGGATGTATTTAGAGTTGTATTTTGTGTATTTAATGTGTATGACAACAAAGGCAGGAATTAATATAAACATCTGTGTAAAAAGAAGTTTTATGAAGTTATTGGGATCCTTTCACTCCAGAAAAATCACAGTAAGCACAAAGTGATATGACACGATGCATAAACGTGCATTACATGCATATATTACGCAGTTTACATGTGTTTGTTGCTTCATTACAAATGTACACAGCAAATTTCACAATATACATGTTAAACTAACAAAAAGTTAATTTAAACAGACCGTATGCCCCTTCTGGGGTGCTGAATAAACTTTTGCGTTAATTTACAGCTTATGCCTGTCTTTTTAAAAAAAAATTTAAATAAGAGTCCCCCAAAACCAGGAATTAAAATAAGCTGTTAAACGTAAACATGAAAATAATGGGAAAAAAATATTGTCACTGGGAAACTTCGTGGTCAAATGCTTCCTGAGGTGTGCGTAAGTCTGTGTTGTTATTATTGGCCTGTTTTTCACTGCAATTTTACACTCATGTGATTTACATGAGAATGAGAAATCAACGGTGTTTAAGGCTCATGGTATGTCATTATCATGTACTTAACTCTTATTATTCAGGTATGAAAAAGTCTTCCTTCTATGGCACTTTTTAAAGTATTTAGTTAGACGAAAGCTTGCCCCGCCCCTTCTTCGCTGTGATTGGATGGCAGACTAAACAGCGACTGTGATAAGTGTGGTGTTTTAGCTAAAGTCTCACATTCTTAAACACTAGTGACCATAAAACGTTCTTAAAAGCTTCATCATGCTGCTGTAGGCTTTGAAAGTAATTGGAAAAGTCCAATAGTTGTTGGGGAATATATTTTTTTTATTGATGGACAGACAGCCTCAAAGAAGTAAAATTAATTGCAAACAAGGTTTTTGTGGTTGACTAAAGGCTGATTTATACTTCTGCATCGAGTGATTGGCGTGACCCACGACGCCTGCCTTGTGCTTTGTTGTGTACTTCTACTTCTGCGTGCTGTTTGTGTTGCTCTGCAATAACCCTTCCGAAACGCTAGCTGGCACTAGGGTTTTTATGTTCCTCTGTGTCGAGTTTCTTCATGGGTGTTTTGTATTTTCTGAACGGTAACTTAATGTACAAGTAGCTAAAACACACTAATTCAGAGGTCGGAACTGGTGAACATGCAACAACATTAATCATAAGGTAAACGCAAAACAACAGTTTCCATCTAGAGCTACTTCTAGGGACTCGACACTTGTAAACACTCAATGGGTGTAAACTCACAATGGGTTCGCGCAACTCTCGGTCCTGCCCACACTGGTCACAGCTACCAAGCCGACCAATCACAGAGCTTGCACTACGCGTTGTTGTGAGGTGGAGTTATATGTTTTGAGAGGTCAGCGTAGGTGTCAGCCACGGTGAGGGCTATGTGACTGTGTGAAGGCTGCGCCGGGGCATACGTGTGCGCTTGACGGAGAAGTAAAAATCAGCCTCAAGACCACAAAAAAAAATATTTTTGAAACATAAGCATTAACTGAAGAACATTACACTTCAGATAGATATCCCTTTCTGGTTTTTGTTTATTGTACATTGATGAACTACAGAGTCCAGTTTAATAAAAGTTGTCTTTACTACCCCCCCCAAACGTTTAAAACATTTATACTGAAATGACTAAAACTCGTATAAAACTAAAATCAAGATTAATAAAATTTCTATATTTAAAATGGCATATAGTAAAATATAGTATATAGTAAAAACTGTGATGGATACTGAAATCATGCTACATTTTAGAAAGTAAAAATGACGTTAACCAAGAATTTCATAGATTTAATTTTTAAGAATTTAAAACTAAAGATTTAAATCATTTTGATTTAATTACAATGGAAATCTAGTTAATTATTTACAGTATGCTTTATTTACAAGGATACCATCAGTACAAGCATTAATTTAAGTTTAAGCACTTGTTAAGCTTCAGTTTGAAGGATTTGGCTTGCTTTTAGGATGAAAATCCTCTTCCTGCTTCACATTTCTTAACCTCTCTTCATCTGTTCCACAGTGCTGAAAGGAAAGAAGCTGAGTCTACCAGCCTAAAGTGCCAAAGAACAGCGAGCTGTGTCTCAATCAGACTTATAGAGGGGCACAAGCCAATGATGCCACCGCAAGATGCCCAAGACAAAGAACGCAGAACAACGCCACACATTTATTTCTCTCCGCCTGGACACCAACCATCCCCATACAGAAACCAGGACGTTTTCGAAAACCTTTCTTCTGTCTTTAAGCATCTTGCAATACATCTTTTTTTATTGCTATCAAAAAGAAAGGAAAAAAAAAAAACAGACGAAAACTTTTCTATATGCAAGGTGTATTGAAATATTGAACAGTGTATTGTACACATTAACTCCAGTTAAATGTGTCGTTTGTAAATTTGTCCGTGATCAGTTCCCGAAGTGTCGAATAAGTTTGTGGTTCGGGGGGGAAAATGAAACGCATATGTTCAATAATTCAAATAATTATATCTCACTCTTTCTTCTCCTTATAACATTATTTTTCTCGTTCCCTTAGCTTCAATGAGAGGTATAGCTGCCTCTGAAAATTGAGTTTGTTTTATATTAAAAAAAAGTCCTTTTCATCACATAAATGCCTTATTTTATTTCAGTTTATTTCAGAACTACTTGTCAAATCCCCCCTTAATAAGAGCTGTAAATAAGAGGAAACATCCAGCACATTTCTCCTTGTGTCACCCAACTTTATTAATGACCTACGATTATTATTATAGTGAGGTTGTTTAAATATTCGGTTATTACCTGCAGACATCAGCTTGTTCAAATGCAGTAATTTATATGGTATAAGAACATTAAATCTAGTGGTGTGGAAACTGTCAAAGCACATTTTGGAGTGAACATGAGTTTTGTCGTGTAGTTTTTATTTGATTTTTTTTTTTATTTGATTTTTTACGCACTACAACTTTTTATTTTTTGCATTTCAGCATCCCCAATGTTTCCCCCTCCCGAGTCATTCCTGTAGGGTTTACAGTTATTTTTCTAGTTTTTACATGTCTCCCAATAAATATTTTAAGGGACACTATTTTGTGTTATCAGTTGTCTAATTTACCTTGACAATGTTAAGCATTCAAGTTAATGCAAATGTCTTCTAATACAAGCTACAAAATGTACACGCTGAATTAAAACTTTTGCAAAGATCTAAAAGCAAATCATGTAAATATGACAAATACTGGAAAACATAAATAAGAAAAAACTAATGAATGGAAAAGAAACTGCTCAACAGAATGATCTTTTTAAAATAACGTTAATATTATCTCTTGGTAATTATAGTTTAAAAATCTTCATAAATAATAAATATGGAAAAGAAATGAGGGGCCTCACAGTGGCGCAGTGGGTAGCACGTTCGCCTCACAGCAAGAAGGTCGCTGGTTCGAGCCTCGGCTGGGTCAGTTGGCGTTTCTGTGTGGAGTTTGCATGTTCTCCCCGTGTTGGCGTGGGTTTCCTCCGGGTGCTCCGGTTTCCCCCACAGTCCAAAGACATGCGCTATAGGTGAATTGGGTAAGCTAAATTGTCCGTATTGTATGAGTGTGAATGAGTGTGTGTGGATGTTTCCCAGAGATGGGTTGCAGCTGGAAGGGCATTCGCTGTGTAAAACATGCTGGATAAGTTGGCGGTTCATTCCGCTGTGGCGACCCCAGATTAATAAAGGGACTAAGCTGAAAAGAAAATGAATGAATGAAAAGAAATGAATGAGGAAAATGAGTACAGAATATATTGAAAGTAATGTTTTAAATAACTTGAAAATATGGGTGATATTATGGTCCGTCGTTCAGCATAATTACTACACTGAAGTAAAATGAGCTGTTTCTGATGTACTTGCTAATATAAAATTATTACATTTGATTTGACATTTGAAAATCTTTCTAAACTTCTTGTGTGCAGAAGGGTGAGACCTAGTGGTTTGAAAGATGTCCTCGAAGTAAAAAGATTCAAAAATTACAATTATGAAATGCATAAATATAGGTATAAATCTTGTAAATGCAAAATGAGATGCAAACGTTACATCTTAATTATAATTTGATTGCCCTCTTCATTGACAAATTTCACAGTTTAAATTAATTCATTTGAAAGTTCATGTGATTTAGGCATGAGTAAACATTTTGACTAATGCCAATGTTTGGATGAAATTAAGATAATATAGTGTATTTTAATCAACACTTAATGAGGAGGAAACTATTTATTTTAGTGACAAATCACAAAACAAAATGTAAAAACCATAACTTAATTTTAAAACAAGTTAAATAGGCTATATAGGGTGTGTGTGTGCACATACACACACAAACACACACTCACCGCCACTTTATTAGGTACACCTGTCCAACTGCTTATTAATGCAAATTTCTAATCAGCCAATCAAATGGCAGCAACTTAATGCATGTAGATATGGTCAAGACAATCTGCTGCAGTTCAAGCATCAGAATGGGGACGAAAGGTGATTTAAGTGACTTTGAACGTGGCATGGTTGTTGGTGTCAGATGGGCTGGTCTGAGTATTTCAGAAACTGCTGATCTACTGGGATTTTCACGCACAACTATCTCTAGGGTTTACAGAGAATGGTCAGAAAAAGAGAAAATATCCAGTAAGCGGCAGTTCTGTGGGCGCAAATGCCTTGTTGATGCCAGAGGTCAGAAGAGAATGGCCAGACTGGTTCCAGCTGATAGAAAGGCAACTGTCTCTGCTGCAACATTTGGTTGGTAGGGTCAGAATTTGGCATCAGCAGCATAAAAGCATGGATCCATCCTGCCTTGTATCAACGGTTTAGGCTGCTGGTGGTGGTGTAATGGTGTGGAGTATATTTTCTTGGCACACTTTGGGCTTACTAGTACCAATTGAGCATCGTGTCAATGCCACAGCCTACCTCAGTATTGTTGCTCATTGTTCCACAATGTATCCATTTTCTGATGGCTACTTCCAGCAGGATAACGCGCCATGTCGTAAAGCGCGAATCATCTCAGACTAGTTTCTTGAACATGACAATGAGTTCACTGTACTCAAACGGCCTTCACAGTCACCAGATCCTAATCCAATAGAGCACCTTTGGGATGTGGAGATTCACATCATGGATGTGCAGCCGACAAATCTGCAGCAACTGTGTTATGCTATCATGTCAATATGGACCAAAATCTCTGAGGAATATTTCCAGTACCTTGTTGAATCTATGTCATGTATGATTAGGGCAGTTCTGAAGGCAATAGGGGGTCCAACCCGGTACTAGTAAGGTGTACCTAATAAAGTGGCCGATGAGTGTATATTTATATTACAATTGGTATTATTACTTTGTTTTTATTGCAAAAACAAACCGGAACATGCAAACAAAAGCAAAATGCTAAATATAAAATAAAACATTTGAATAAAACAATAGAATGAAAGCATTTGTTGTTATATTATATACATTTCTCAGATTTGTTTATATTATTATTATTTTGCTATTAAACATATGAACACAATATGCCAACACTACATATTATTACGAGTAGAGGAAATAAAGCCAGGGGAATAAAAACTAATTAAAATTAAGACAAAAAAACATGATGCTACAGTTTACTTGTCAATTTTGAATTTACGGATAACATTAGAGGTCTTGAGTTTTACGACGATTTTTCAGCGTGTGTTACGGTACCGAGCGTGACGTCACCACGCGATTGTCTGGTCAACAACTCAGCTGCTGTGGGGCGACCGCGGGAAAATATTCCACGTAACACATCGGCCGGTTCCAGGGAGGGACTCCGGGACTCTCTTTCTCGGCATCACCGTGGCTGTGTTTTCGGGGAACATAACGGAAACACGTCTCCGAAAACACGCCGAGACACGTCTGTCCGGAATAAAGCGGAGGAGGATTTTCTAAATCTAGGACAGAAGGGGAAAAATGGAGCTGGATGACGGAGTTGTGTACCAGGACGACCCGGGGACATCGGCGGTGATGTCGGAGCGGATTTCGGGCCTGGCAAACTCCATCTACCGCGAGTTCGAGAGACTCATCCGAAAATACGACGAGGATGTGGTGAAGGAGCTGATGCCGCTGGTGGTGGCGGTGCTGGAGAACCTGGACACGGTGTTCGCCGAAAACCAGGAGCACGAAGTGGAGCTCGAGCTGCTGAAGGAGGACAACGAGCAGCTCGTCACTCAGTACGAGCGCGAGAAAGCGCTGAGGAAACACACGGAGGAGGTAAGCTTTATGATTTATCATCTTCATCATCAGGGGCAGAGCAGCTTTGTTTTGTTGCAGCAGACACAGTCATATGATGCACGTGCCTGAATGGCTTTGTCATCATCATCTCCACCACCACCACCATCATCATGCCTGCCCTTTGATGATCAATCGGGCCCTGAGTAGATATAAATGCATGTAAGCATCCTCAGTGCGGCAGGCAGTCTCATGTCTTTTAATAATGTTTGTTTGGCCCATGGTAAATGCTTGAAGTTGTTTGCTTGCTTGCATATAAAGGCTGCAGATTGTAAACAAGCAAAAATAAAGCAAGCCTGTTTCTTGTTTCAGCATGTTAACTACATGAGAGTCATGTGGGACAGTAAGTTGTCACAATGGTTAACTGTAAGGTTTTATTATTTATATCATCTGTTTTTATTACCACATATATATCATATATATGTGGCAATAATATTGACTGTAGCAGTTTTTACATTATGTGTGTGTGTGTGTGTGTGTGTGTGTGTGTGTGTGTGTGTGTGTGTGAAAAAAAGTATCTTACTCTTTTCAATATAACTTAAAATAATAATATTTATATATATATATATATATATATATATATATATATATATATATATATATATATATATATATTAGTTGTTTTTAATTGTTTCTAAATGTCTAATTGGTTTCAAAGAAACACCCACAACAATATAATACAAATTCTATTAAAACAATCTATATTAGCAAATGACATTAGTTTCAACATTAGTGTAATTGTGCAGAGTATAAATACAGATCCAATGCAATGCTTTTTTTTTTTTTTTTAAGTCACTTGCATTGTGAAGTTTATAAATTGGTAGAAAATGATCAGTTATTACAACATTTGTTGGGCATAAATGATACTATTTGTTTTCACATTTAAAGTTTGACAATAAACTAATTATGTACTATTTAATTTCAGTCGTGGGCCTTAGTTAAAACAAAAAAAGATCATCAATGCATTTCAGCTTACTCAATTTCATTCCCATTTCGTTCACCCAGTGGTGTCACTTACTTCAGGTAAATGCTTTTTGTTTATTGTAGAGATTTCCCTGAAATGCTGTTTGCATGTTTATAGGTTAAAAAGCAAAACTAAGAGCGTGTCAGGCCTGTTTGCTGTGTCACCATGAAAACTACAGACTAGGGGTTTCATTCATAAACCGGCATAGAAACCTTCTTAAAAGTGATCGAACACCAGAATAAATGTGAATTTATTGATGATTGTGAATTTATTGATGATTGTGAATTTATTGATGATTGTGCCTCATGATAATTAAAAGTGGTTCAATTAAGTCAGTATTTAAGTGAAATATTCTCCGGTAAATATGTGCACATTCTCCAGTCACGTGTTCTTTTTATAAATCACAACCTTTTGCGTGGTAAGTGACAAAGGCAATTTCATTCATTCATTCATTCAGTCAGTCATTCATTCATTCATTCATTCATTCATTCATTCATTTTCTTTTCGGCTTAGTCCCTTTATTAATCAGGGGTTGCCACAGCGGAATGAACCACCAACTTATCCAGCATATGTTTTACGCAGCGGATGCCTTTCCAGCTGCAACCCATCACTGGGAAACACCCATACACACTCATTCACACACATACACTACAGCCAATTTGAGCTTACCCAATTCACCTATACCGCATGTCTTTGAACTGTGGGGGAAACTGGAGCACCCAGAGGAAACCTACGCCAACCCAGGGAGAACATGCAAACTCTACACAGAAATGCCAACTGACCCAGCCGAGGCTCGAACCAGCAACCCTTTTGCTGTGAGGCGACAGTGCTACCCACCGCACTGCCCTGGCAAAGGCAATTTATTTAACAAAATTTTTTCATTTCTAAACATGGCATATGCACAAAATGGGGGTGAAAATGTGCGTACACCATGTTTATAAACGAGACTCCTGTAAGGTTTTTGCATTACATTTATGCGTTTTAGCAGACACATTTTTGTATATGTACAGTTGAAGTCAGAATTATTAGCTCTCCTGAATTTTCCCCCAATTTCTAATTTCTATTTAAGATAATAGTTTTAATAACTAATTTCTAATAACTTCTAATAACCTTTTATCTTTGCCATGATGACAGTACATAATATTTTACTAGACATTTTTCAAGATACTAGTATTCAGCTTAAAGTGCAGTTTAAAGGCTTAACTAAATTAATTAGGTAAGTCATTGTATAATTTTTTTATTCTGTTGACAGAAAAAGTTGTGGTGGGACCTAAATGCTTTCTTAGGTTATTAATTAAAGGTGTTTTCTGTCACTGTTTGTTTAGCCTGCATTAATGCATTCAGTGTAAAGCTGCACAATTAAACATTAAAAGATCAGGATCTCAATTCAAACCCGCGCAACATGAATGATAAATTATAGTGATTTGCATATGTTTAATTAATCCTTCGAAGCGCTGCATTCAAATCTGTGTTTGATTGAGAGAGATTCAGTTTTGACCCTTTCAATTAGTTACAAACAATTCAATAACACAGAAGTACTGGACGAACAGTTTATAGTTCAGATGTAAACACTGATGTTTATGGTGAAGATTAAAATCACCGTTTAATGGAACTTGATGCTGGTGAATGTTGTAGCAATTATATTGTGTAACCAATGGGTGGCGACAAACAACCATCAAAATTATGTCACTGAATAGGGGAATTACCAAACTGTCACACATGACGTTACACGGGTTCGACCGCACATACCGGTTGCAAAAAAAGACCGGTTGCAATAGCAAACATGTCGTGTTGTGCAGTATGATGCCAAAATCGAAAACTTAAATTTTACCGTACACCACACTGCTTATAATGTCAACCGCAGACGTCTTTGGCTAACAGCCATCAGTAGAGCTGAATGGAGTGAGGGCCTAATTAAAAATGCTTGACTATGCAGTTCTCAGTTTATATCAGGTAAATTCACGCTATGCTGAATCACACACATTACTCGTTTTTGATAGCAGCAATGATTTTAGCAAAAACAGTTAAAAATGGTTAATGAAACTGCGGACACTGAATGCTTAGAATGAAATGTACAAATGTAAGTTCACATACCCTGCCGTACAGGTGCAGTTCGCTGTCAGAATGCAGTTGTTTTGCTTGATGATTACCCAGGCCTTGTACAGTTCCGTCTTCTTTCCTTGTCTTTGGCTAGGCAGAACCTCGGTTTTTAGCACTACAAAGTTTTGAATCTGGTAATCATGGGACGTTATTTCTTGCACATGACCACACAGAACAAAATTGTAAGCATCCAAAGACTTGTAGGCCTTTAACTTCTCTCTTGTAAAATCACTTGGAGTATCAATGAGATAGTTGTATATTTCGGGCTGGATGCTTGGCCAATATCCATTGGGAGGGTGCTTTCGCAAATGGACCTGTCAGACGAACGCTGCTCACTTTAACGTTAATTTTGCTGAATAACTATGCTTATCACTGGGTGACAAGCTGTTATAATACGCTGAAAGCATTATGTAAATAATATATATAATATGTAATCAATATAACATATCTCTAATACAACAACAAACTCTGTACCGCATCGGATGTCACTCACTCACTGTAAATGCTAGCACTCCCAGTTGTTTTTGCAACCTCGATGCGCGCGCATCCTGAATGTTTACAAACCGGTAATTCGTCTATAGGTTTTCAAAAATGATCCACCTATAATGAAAAATGAAGTTTCATGTGTGAATTGTTGAATCAATAATTGATTGTTATGTTTGTTAAAACCAATGGGTTTTGCAGTAATATTTTAGTATAAATTAAAAGCATTTGACATTTGTCTCCTCCTTTATTTGCTGATTCGAAAAATGGTCTGATCCGTGACTCGAAAACCGTAGTGTGATCCGAACCGTGACATTTGTGATCCGTTACACCACATACATATATATGCTAATAAAGTATATGTGTCCTAATCGTTATTTCAGCAACATGCCATACATGTTTATATCTGTAGACATCTCAAAATTTGTTAGGTTTCAGGTTAGTTTGCATATCTTGTGTTTTAGGTAATATGTAGGTATGTCTCTTTCTTTTTGTTGCCATGATATTATGGAGCAGCTGAGATGCCTTCATGGTACTCAAAACCCAGATTTGGTGCAAGTTAATCTGAAACTTGCTAGCCCGAAATTCATGTTACTTGCTGTCTTTAGTAAAAGAGGATGTTATGTTCATAAGATCAATAGAAATGTGTTTAATAAAGCAGGTGAAATGCTCTAGGGCTTTTTTGTGTGGACAAAAAAGCCCTAGTTCATTTTTCAAACTATAGGATATGCATCTGTGGAACTTTAATTTTTTACTTTTTTTATAAATTTATGATAAATAGTTTTTTAATAACAAAAGGGAAAATAAAATAATAATAACAGTACAAAATTTTAATTCAGAAACAAAGACCAAAGTTCAACCCACATATTGTACAATAAACAATATATGATTCACATAATAACTGTAGGTAAAATGCAGGCAAATGAACGGTGGCAGCGTGGTGCATATAGTAAGAAAGGAATGAATGATAAATAAATAGTGAAAAAAATTTATAAAAAGGAAAGTAGAATAAAGTGAATTGGTTGGGGGAGAAAGTAATAAAAAATTATTAATATCAAACATTATATAAAAACTAATTTAATAAAAATTATTTGGATATATTACAGTTTTTTCCAACTGCTTAACACTCAAAATCTTTTCACGTCACACAATTAGTGAAACCGCTCACTTAAAATGCAAAACTACACAGAAAATCTCCAAAACCAGAAGCTATTTCTCAGCCTTGAACTCAGTTTTCAATCGCATAAAACCCTTTTTCAAAACACTGCGCACAATTCTCTACCTAAAACACAAAATTGTAACAGGAAGCCACTTGCTTTCCTTTTCCAAACAAAACCAATCACAAAGCTACACTTATCCACCAGGTCGCACACACACACACACACACACACACACACACACACACACACACACACTCCTCAAATGTGGAAACACTAATTTCTTAACTGATCACTAACCAATCACTGCTTTACTGTAGTATAGGCCTATAAATAGGTCAAAGGTGACAGGACACGGGGCTATTCTGGTCTAAAAAAGCAAAAAACTGGTTTACCACCCATCCACAATTTGCAGTTTTGTACCTACGCCATATTCACCTTTTCTAAATCCTAAATCCTAAATTCCTTTAGAAAAGAATAGAGGAAATCTTCTCAGCCTGGCTCTGTAAAGTGTATGATGACCAATCATGACGCTTCTCTAGGTAATGGATGCTTTCCCCCCCCCAAGACCCCACACACAATTGTGTTCTTTACTGTATTCTGGAGAATATACTTTTGCTTTACATAGGTTTTGTTTTTTGCATTTTTACAGTATGTTTATGGTTTTGTTGTGTGCTACTGTATACAACAGTAATGTTTGGCTAAATAAGTATTTAGTTTTTTCATGTCATTGGTGTTTACAGTGTTTACCTGTTACCTCACTGTAGAATATTGTGTTGAAATGTAGATAAAGAGCAAAGAGCTTTAGATTTAGAACAGTGTTTACATGGTATATCCAAACATTTACTATTATGAAAGACGTGTTTTCCATTTGATGCAAATGCTTCATTCTGACACGTGTTCATGGCATTTTGAATGCAGTGTTACAAGGAAATGTGAGGCATTTTGCATTTTGTGTGTGCAGTTTTGAGAATTGTGTGTAGAGTTTTGAAAAAAGGAGATGCTGTTTTGAAAACGTGTGTAAGCAGTTGGAAAAAACTGTAACAAAAAATTACCCTGATATTAATTTAAGTCAAAAGGAGCGTTTGATTATATGCATGATTATTAAGTAATTTTTCATTTTAATTCTTGTGAAGTATTACTTTTACATGTGTGATTGGTTTTGAATTAAATACGTGCATGAGTTAAATGTTGAACGTGACTTTAATCTGTTTTAAAAGATTACAGTGCATTGTACAGTTCTGGACGTGTGTAAGCCTGACTTTGGACAGATTAATGTTGCTCAGTGGCTTTGTGTGTGGCTGATACAGTGACGGACGCTTAACCGGGATTATGAGCAATATGCCTGAAACATTCAACTATCAAAACACAAATGAGCATTGAGCTGCATTAATCCGTCTGTGTGTGTGTGTGCGCGTGTGTGTCTGTGATCTGCAGTCATCTTATTCTGACAGACTGTGTGTGACAGACTGCTGTGGTCATTATTCACTGCTCAATATTGATCTTCTACTCTCATTTCAGATGATTGATAAACTAGAGAAACTTTTAAGGGTTTAGGATGACAGTTTCAGGCCTAATGCGTTAAACTTTCATGCT
>CAIGQW010055694.1:5896291-5917401 GCA_903798125.1 Danio choprae | reverse complement strand
TATATATATATATATATAAATAATAAGATAAATAAATATTAGGCCGTACAGCAATACATAAAATTATATAAATACAAATATGCAAAAGGTACAGCAGTAAAAAACTAATTTTATTAATAAAAAAATGTTAAAAAGGAAGAAAGAAAGAAAAAAAACATGTAAACATGCATATTTTCTCTGTGCTCTCCATAAATAACTAAGCCAGGGTCAGGAAAAATAGGTCAGCTATAGTTTTTGGTTTGCCAAATAGTGTCAACATTTTTAGTACTAAAGCAAACTGTATACCTAATCTTTTCTATTTGAATAGACTGCATCATATCATTCATCTGATGTACATAACTGGGTGCAGAAGGATTTTTCCAGTTCAGTGTTATAAGCCTTTTAGCAATTATTAAACAGAAGGTGAGTGCATTTAACTGTGAAGATGACAAGGAAACATTTGTAGGGTTAAGTCCAAGTAATGCTGCTAGGGGGGCTCAATATCTAAAAGAAAACATTCAGGAATTGATTTAAAAATCGATGCCCAAAAAGTGCTTAGTGCTGAACAAAGCCAGAACGTATGAAAAGGAGTGGCTGGAGCTTGTTAATGATGCGCCTTTTTTAAGCTCAAAGCATTATAAGTGTACAAAACAAAAGAATGCAACCAAAAAAAACTGAACAACAAACTTGCATAAAAATCACAGTAATAATCAGTAAAAACAATAAATGATAATTACAAAATTACAAATTGATGGTGATGTATAACAAATTAAACACTTAAGTAAAAAGATGAGTGTTAGGAAGTTTCATAAATTAATATATATTAATACAAAGGTGAATTTATTTGATGTTATTTTTTATTTCATTAAAGAAATTGATACTTTAGCGATCTGTTCAATTATTGAAATGCTGTTTTGGTGTTAGTGAGGCCAGCAGGGGGCGCTCAACCTGTGATCTGTGTGGGCCCTAACGCCCCAGCATAGTGAAGGGGACTCTATGATCCTCTGTGAGTGCCGTCTATCGGATAAGACGCTAAACCGAGGTCCTGACTCTCTGTTGTCATTAAAAGTCCCAGGATGTCCTTCAAAAAAAGAGTAGGGGTTTAACCCCGGCATCCTGGCCAAATTTGCCCATGGGACTTGGTCCATCATGGCCTCCCAACCATCCCCATAACATAATTGGTCTCCTCTTCACCAATCAGCTGGTGTGTGGTGTGTGGTCTGGCTCAATATGGCTGCAGTCTCGTCATCCAGGTGGATGCTGCACACTGGTGGTGGATGAGGAGATTCCTCCCAAAAATGTGTAAAGCGCTTTGAGTTTCCAGAAAAGTGCTATATAAATGTATGGATTTATTATTATTATTATTATTATTATTATTATTATTATTATTATTATTATTATTATCACAGTTTTAACTAGGGCTGCATGATGTTGGAAAAAACTGACATTGCGATATTTTGTTTTTCTGCAATATATATATATATATATATATATATATATATATATATATATATTGCAGAAAATATATATATGTTTTTCTATGAATTCTAACAGTATTGAGGGTCAGCAGTGCAATTGAACAAATGTCAAATAACACTGTATAGTCTTCATTTTATTATGGATGCTAAAACTATATATTGTGCAGCCCTAGTTTCGACCAATATCTTAAGCAGCATAATATTAGAATGATTTCTGAATACATTTTAATATGTGTAACCATCTGGACAAGTTCTGTTTATTGTAATAATACTTCTCAGTATTACTGTTTTATTGTATTTTGGTGAGCAGAAGAGACTTTTGTTTCCATTAAGTAGGGCTTTAAGACTGATTTGTCCACATATCTTTTTATTTGTTAAATTTGTCTTCAGATGATACACAATTACATGGAGCATGTGGAACGGATCAGGATGCAGCAGACCGTAGGAGAGGCTTCTGACACGGGAACAATTGGCAGAGTTCGGTAAGATATACATTATGTTTGCTTGTTTGTTAAAAATTGATTATTGATTAGCTGATCACATTGTGGAAATTTGTCTTTAACACATTAATAAATACATAAGTGACATAAATACAAGCACACAAATAGGCCTGTCACAATAATCAATCTATCGACTTATCGCACAACACATGGACATGACCTCAATCATTTTTGGTGATGTAATATACATATATCACCCATACATAAAAACCAATTCTAGCAACATTTTAGCTGATTGCACAACCTCTCTATCTCTATCATGTCAGTTGAAAAAACACTATAGTATTTACTATAAATTACTATAGTATATTTTCATGTGGGTGTCTGACAACTGAAAATAGACCTGGTAGCAGATATTACAGCCTCTGTTTCTTTTTACCTTGCGCTTTTTTGTTAACATTTATTATTATTTATTTAGGATATGTGTTTTCACATTCTGATTCCAATGCCTAATTATTAAATTGTTAAAATGACTATAAATAAATTAAATATGCTCAAGAATAAAATGTTATGTGTCCTTTGGAAGTGTGTACTTGCATTGTGATGATATTATATTGTCATTCTGGCATTATATAATGAGTGGCATAAAATGGTGCAATTTTATATTTGCAATATATCATACAACAAAAAATAGATATTGTGACAGGCCTACACACAAACAGTTAAAATTGCATAATGTAATAACAGCACATGATAAGATAATAATTGAATAAGTAGCTCATCTCCTTACAGATTGTTCGTTTTTAACAACAAGAAAACAACTTTAGCATTAAACAATGATCTGGTTTAAAAAAGCAACTGCAGTTAGGACAGATGATTTTCATCCTGATTTTCTTCTGGCTCTAGGAATTTTAAGCCTGCATCCTCACTGTAACATTGCATAAGCTCAGTAGAGGCGGTGTGTTTGATCTTTAAAAACGACAATTGCTGTTTTTTTTTCCCATTAAGGAATGAAATAAAATCTGATGTGAATATTCAACCAGTGATCTTTGTTTGCCTGATTGATAATTTGAGAGAGTTTGTTCTTCTGCTTGAGTGTTGTGTTACCAAACTGCAGTGTAACATATGTTAGATTTTTTTTTGTCTTGTTTCTAGTCCAAATGTCTAAACTCTTGAAACAAGCCTTGATGGAAAACCGCGTATTTCATTCATTCATTCAGAAAGGCTCTCAAAGCATGCGCTCGTGACCGAAATGTGACCTCCAGTGGACAGTAGCAGACTCCAAATGAGAGGCAGATTCAGAGCTCCACTTGAGGTTATAAATTAGCAAATAATATAAATATTACGAATGTAAACATTAGGTGAGCAGGTTATATTGTAACATCGTATCCTTACAACACGCTACGTGAGGAGATTTGCAGTGATAAGCAATTTGGCTGTTTGGACCAGACAAAACACGACAGAAATTTAAATGGTTATTCAGAAGCACAGAACATGCACTCACTCACGAAATGGTAAGGTTTATAATCTAATTAATACATATTAAACCTCTTTTACATTATTAAATGTAGATGCTGAATCACTGATATGTGTTGGTTTTGAGTCACAGTTGTAAAGTTCAATTTCAAAGGGTTTATTTTATTTTCAAGATCTGAGGTGAACTATCTGCTGCTGCTGCTTTCAGTATATGGCAATAAATGTCCTGTAAAATGGCATTCAAACTCACATTGTTAGCATTTAACACTGAATAAAGCACATGAGGTGTACCTGAGGTGGTCATTGTCATAGTTTCCTGTTGTTCAGCTGCAAGAAATAGAAGCCGTTTCTAACATACCAATTTGAGGTGTTGGTTAGGACAAAAACTTCTTTTATTATGGAGAATATTTCTTCTATCTTGTGCCGTTGCTTTTATTTAGAACACGGTTTAAATCAGTGATGCAGATTTGCCTGATTTAATTGTTTTTTTGTTTTTTTTTTAATACTCATGCTCTCTATCTTGCTGGACAGGAAAGAGCGGCCTCTGTCTCTGGGGATCTTCCCCATGTCTGCAGGAGGCTCTTCACTGACGCCTGATGTCCAGGGCAGAGCCGAGACTCCTGGGATAGAGGGCTGGAGATTCAACAATCTTAGCCATCAGCGCTCTAATGCCAGCCTCAAGGTACAAAGATATCAATCTAAAGATAGAAGTCATGGGAATTTACACCAGGCCATGAGAGCTGTGTAGATCTGTTTACATTTAAAATAATGAATATAATAAGAAAATAATATATGAAAAGGCCCTGGTAAAAGTGAATGATGGATATGTATTTGTTTTGATTGTTTTGTGTGGACATCCTCTGAAATGAGCTGTCTGCCTGATGCTGGATGTTTGCTGGTGGATTGGGAAGACAATATGAGCAATGGTTGGTCGACAGATGTTGCCATGGAAACGTTAGGCAGTGATGAGGCATTCTTAAGCATAATGCAACATCCACAGTGACCTATTTTATTAAATTTACTACAGGTTTAAATGAGATTTAAAGGGATGGTTCATCCCAAAATGAAACCTTCCTTATCATTTACTCACCTTCATACGGTTTCAAATCACAAAAGAAAATGTATATGGAAACTGCAGCCACTGGCATTCATAGTAGGAAGAAAATACAATACAAGTGAATGGGTTTCCAGCATTCTTCAAAATATCTTCTTTTGTGTTTAACAGATGAAAGAAACTCAACCAGAGTTTGAACAACTGGAGGATGAGTAAATGATGACATTTTTGGGTGAACTATCCCTTTAAGGGCCTAAAACGCTGTTAAATGACAGTGTTTCAACACCATTCATTTGACTTTTATTTTTAGATTAGCTATTGTAAATCTAGAAGGAAATGCAACCTCTTTTTAATTGCTGCTTGATTTATTTTTTGTTTAATCTAAGAACTTCCACCCATACACAGTGTTCATTCCTTTAACCTACAGCTGTTATACTTGTTCTTGCTTTTGCATTAGATTAAGTGTGTAAAGTAGGAAGTGTTTAAATGTCTGAAATGTTTAAAACACAGGTGTTTAAACTGGGTCCCGGAGGGCCGATATCCTGCATAGTTTAGCTCCAACTTCCTTCAACACACTTGCCTGTAAGTTTCTAGTATACCTAAAAAGAGCTTGATTAGCTGGTTCACGTGTGTTTAATTGGCGTTGGAACTAAGTATGCAGGACACCGGCCCTCCGGGACCGAGTTTGGGCACTCCTGGTTTAAAAGATCAAGCATAAATGTAGCTATTGTAAATGATTTTGAAATGCTTAGTTATCAGCATTTTCAGTCTTATTATCTGCAGAAAACTGTGTATTAGTGTAACAAATTTGCACAATGACAGCCTATTGGACTTCACTGTCACTCTGCTTTGACCCCCAGACACTGTAGTTGTAGATGAAGGCTGTTTCTCAATAAGCGTTCTTCATCAATCTTGTGTTCTCGTGTAACGTCATCATCAACTGCCAAAGTTCAGTTCCAAAAAGTTCGCAAGAACGGAGGACCCATGAAAGTTCCCAGATGTGTTCTTGATATCGAGAAACTCGCTCGTGGTGTCTTAGAAGTCATTGCGGCTAAATAAAGGAGGTGGGAAGTGCAGCATTTTATATAGATTTATTATTAAAGTTCAGAGATACAACTTATTTATCTCAGGAGTTTCCCTAAATGAAATTGTAAAAGTAAACATTAACATGAAAATCTTAATAAAGGCATAAACACATAAAGGGTGTTTATTTGCTGAAATTTGTATTAAAATTAGTTTTATTTGTATTGTGCAAAGTATATTTGTAAGGTTTTTTTGCATGTTTGTGCATGTGTGTGTGTGTGTGTGTGTGTGTGTGTGTGTGTGTGTATGTATATATATATATATATATATATAGAGCATATATATATAGAGCACAGCATCTCATTTCTTACAGGACTCGTTCTCTGTTCTCGCGGTCTCCCAAGTTCGTTCTGCTGAGGTGACCTGGCAAGACCGGTCTTCACAATTACGCAAGTCCGTTCTCTGCATTCTTGTAATTGAGAAACAGCCGAAATCTAAAAAAAAGAGATCCCTTTTTTGCACAGCTAGTTCAAGTTTATATAACAGATATGATAATATGTCCAATCAAAGTAGAGTAGACTTGAATTAAAAGGGGAATTAACATGCTCACTTTCTCAAATTAATCTGTTCATCTTGAGTGCCTATAGAGTAGTTCTGCATTCCTCCTTTCTCCAAAAAGATAAGTTTACACAAAGTTACAGCTTTCAGATTCTCGGAAGCTTCGGAAAAAAGATTCGCAAAATTCGTTACCACCCGCAAGTACAGTTTTTGCAAAACTGTGTTATGGCCAACTCATTTTTTGAAATGTGACGCCCACACTTGAGCACAAGAGTAGGGCTGCACAATAAATTGTTTCAGCATCGATATCGCAATTTGAGCATTTGCAATAGACACATCGCAGCATCTGAAATGTGAAGTCAGGATTATAGTCTAGTGGATGCTATAGAGTTACAGCGATTTATTGTTACACTTTGCAGTAACTCCAAAAATTTACCAACAATGTTTTCATTTGCATATATTTTTAAGGTCTGTGACTGTAAGCATTTCAAGCCAGTTTTAAGCATTTGAGCACAACAATCTATATAGTTAGTAATTTAAAATAGATTAATGAAGTCTATACAGTTTTATTTTACATTTGATAATTCAATTTAGGGCAGCATGGTGGTGGCTCAGTGGTTATCACTGTTGCCTCTCAGCAAGAAGGTCGCTGGTTTGAGTCCCGGCTGGGCCAGCATTTCTGTGTGGAGTTTGCATGTTCTCCCAGTGTTCGCGTGGGTTTTTTCCGGGAGCTCCGGTTTTCCCCACAGTCCAAAGACATGCGCTATAGGTTAATTGAATTAACTAAATTGGCCGTAGTGTATGTGTGTGAATGTGAGAGTGTGTGGGTGTTTCCCAATATTGGGTTGCGGCTGGAAGTGCATCTGCTGTGTAAAACATATGCTGGATAAGTTGGTGGTTCATTCCGCTGTGGTGACCCCTGATAAATAATGGACTAAGCCAATGGAAAATCAATGAATAATTCAATTTATGTACCTGAATACCTCTAGACTCCCTGGAAACTATAAAGCACTGTTTATTTTAGTTGTATCTTTGCAACTGTATTTATCAATGCTTGTGATTGGTTTATTATATTTCATCCGTATGTACCGGCCTACAAAATGTAGACCAATCAATTTAAAATGACAAATTCTATCCAAATAGAACAATTCAAGTCATCTGGTGAAATTATACTCAATATGCAGAAAAATAAATATTGCAATGTCAGTTTTTTCCCAATATTGTGCAGCCCTACACGAGAGTCCAACTCTTTAATAGTGTAAATAATACTTTATGCATGAAATCGCTTTGGACCACCCCTTTAACCATTTCAGACACTGAGAGAAAGGAGCTTATGCTGCAATGTGTGTTATGAGAAATAAGTGTGTTTGACCTTAGATGCTTGCAGAATTGTTGTAGACCTTACAAAAGAAAAAAATTGTGTCCTTAAAAAAAGTAAAGAGCATAATAGGGACACTTTAATGGGATAGATCCCTAAAAATAAACATTTTTACGCACACTCAAGTGGTTGTGATTATTTTATAGATATCATTGAACAGAAAAAAAATATATTTTGAAGACTGCTGGGAACATTGACATTCATCGTAAGAACAAAAATATGACAGAAAATGCCTGTTTTTCCCAACATTCTTCAAAATATCTTCTTTTGAGTAGGTTTGGAACAAGTGAGTAAATAATGGCAGAATTTTCCATTTTGGGTACCACTTCAAATGTTCTTCATGTGAACTGATTTGATGCTTCGACATCCACATTCACCTGCATGAAACATGGCAACCATAAAGAATATGAAGCTCTTTTGAATGGTATCTTCGCTGCTTTAAATGCTCTCGTGCACAGTAATAGTTGTTTTTCCATCCACCAATGCTAAATCACCGCACAAACAAACACATGCGAGAGCTGTTGTGTTTTTGTGTTGTGCCGGTGTTGCAAAGAAATACACAATGCCACATCCCGGTTTTCTTGTCCAAGCAGCTGGAGGCCGAGGACACTCCTAAGAAAAGGGAGGGTAAGGATGTTCTGGAAGCTTGGGATTCGCTGGCGAACGACTGCAAGGTAGCAAGGCTTCTGCGCCGGCGAGCAGTGTGTAGTGCAAAAATCACTTTTGTCCTCCAGTAGTCAGAAAGTTTGTTCACAGAACGTTTTCTGGTGTCTTAGCTGCATGCAACTGCACATATAAAATATAAATAAGGTCAAATTAGTGAAGTAATAAAGCTGCATGGTTAATAGAGATGCACCGGTCATCTGGCTCATTCTAGAGTCTGTATTATTAGCAACGATGATGTTACAGAGACACTCAAAGTCACGACAACATGTCTTCGCCCAGGGAGTTTTTGACGGTGTGTAAAACGGCACCATTCTTACAATTCGTGCTATGATCGCTCTAGTTGTTGTAAAAAAATACACGATGAAATCTTCCCAGAGAATGCTAAGGTTAAAGCAACTGCGCTCCTCATCTGAGAAGATAACTTATCCGACAGCAAGAATTTTGACAGATATTAATAATATTATTTACAGTTTGAAATGTAGTTTAAGTCATTGTTAAGTTTTTTTCTTTAAAGACATTTGTAGAACATTTGCAGTGTGAGTTAAAACAATTCTGCTAGACATATCAGTCAACATTGCTTTTAGAGAGAGAGAGAGAGAGAGAGAGAGAGAGAGAGAGAGAAAGCATTGAATTTCTGAACAAGATTAAAAATATTCGAATATATGTAACTATAACATAATAGTGCAAAATGATTCATGCAAATATTAATCAAAACATATTTCCTATGCTTATAATCTGTGAAGTTTGTGAACTGAGAAAGAGAACATTTTAAGTTGTAAAGAGTGGAAAGTGCCACGTTTTGTTAGTTGCTGTTTATTCTAATAATGATTTGTTTTTTAAATTGTAAATAATTAAACATATTTTAAATATTAAATATTTTGAAATATTCTAATTTCAAATAATTTTTAAATAGTTTTTATTAACATGAAAAACATTTGTCACACTTTACAATAAGGTTTCATAAATTCATGTATTTGCTAACATGAACTAATAATGAACAATTCAGCATTTATTAATCATAGTAAAGCATTTTTAGTGCATTATTAAAATCCAAATTCATGCTTGTGAGTTAACATGAACTGACAATGAACAACTGTATGTTTATTAACTAACATGAACAAATACTATATTAAATGTATTGATCATTGTTTGTTCATGTTAGTAAATGCATTAACTAACATATGCTAATATAACCTTATTGAAAAGTGTTACCATACTAGAATAAAACTATATAAACTTTTTGTATATGGTGTGAATTACAGAGCAGAATCAGCCAAACACGGTATCGGCAGGTAGAAAAATGGTAAAAAACTAAACAAAAACGTAAAACAGAATCAGCCAAAACGCTTACAAAAATAAATAAACAGCTAAGGAGAAAATGTAAAACTGAATCGGCCAGGGAAACCGCAATCGGTGCATCTCTAATGATTTAATCCGCAAATGATCACAATCTTTTCAAGCAAATACACAAATGTCCCCAATTTTGGATTCAGATCCGTGTTTGGTCCAGAGAGAGTAGTTGTCATATACAGTTATGAAACCGCTTCAGTGATTTTACAAACACCGTATCATTACTGAAGTTACTAATATTACATTTACAGCAGAATAAAATGCATCAATATAAACACCAATTTCTGTAGTAGCAATCAAAATAGGGTAAATCATCATTTAAAAGAACTTGTTAGACCTGTTCATAAATCACCACTGACTCGTCCAGCAGAAGTCATTGAATCATGAATCACTGAATCATTCGAATCAAAGAAAAAAATTGAATTGACTGTGTTTAGTGTCATTTAAGATGCTGACACTGTTTTAGTTCGGTATTTGTAATTGTGGAAAGATTGTGATCTCAATTTTAAACCAACAAATACAATCTTAATTTAATCTGAATCCTGCAGCTCTACTGTTTAATAAGAGCATGTGCAAAACGGAGTAATTCCCAATGATCTGTTTGTTATCAGTAAATGAAGATGTTGCATACAGCTAATGCACGGTGTTCATCGAGCTCTCACCGCATGTCATTTCAGCTTCATGCTGTTTAATATTTCATTCTTCATTTGCACTTTTCTCACTGTGTTGTTGATCGTCGAAATGGTAGCTGATAGTATGACTTTTCTTTAGTTGTAACACTCATTATTATAGTTCTAATCATGTAGTGCATATATTGATTGAGTTTTAATCAGTGTTGGAGAGTGTTACTTTTGAAAGAAATGTAAGAAAAGTAACTGTGCTGCAATGTTTTGTGTAGTGTAGTTTTTCACTGTACTATGTAAATGTGTGTGGGTACATTTGTGGTAATTTACTTCATTTGTTTTTTGTAACATGTACACAAGCTTGTGGCTTTAACATAGTTTTTTTCTCAAATCACTGCATTCATTTCAATTGTGTTGTGTTGTGTTGTGTTCACAGCAGCGTTTTCAACGTTTTTGATTGTGGGTGTATGGAGTTGATAGTTAATCAGGGTGTGAGATGTGTGTTTTTTTTGTAAAGAGATTGACTGATAATTGACTTGGATATTTTTCTTCCTTTAGTATTTTTGTTTTAAAGAGGAGCTGCCGAAAAATAACTAATTTTGAAATCAGTATCTTCGATCGATTTCATAAAACATAATTGGCAAAAAATGTTTTTGCCAATAATTGCATTAAACGTAAGAAGTAATAAGAAGATCTAATTTTTGATTCCTAATAAAAATATTTGTTCACAGATTTTACTAATATACTTGGTAGTCTTTGTGTAACCCCCTCCCCCCCCAAAAACCCCAAAATAATCCTTTTGGTAAAAACTCTTTCATGACATTTCAATATTTCGGCTTTCATAACTATTTACTTCCTTACATAACTGAATGCACTTTATTGTCCCCAGTGGGGAAACAACACAAACATTCAAGAAAAACAATTCAATATTTAAAAGTCTAATTGATGTTGGTAAAAAAACATTTTTATGTTTGTCTTTCTTCAAAAGAAAGAAAGAAACTAAATCTAAACATTTTGGCCATTACTGTATTGTAGTTTTTGAAATTTTGTTGATTTGACACAAATGGAGCCAACAATATTTGAAATCAGTTCACCATATTGGTTATCAGACAGACACAAAAGAAATAAAATAAAATAAATCGGTCAATCTCATTTGTTTGTGGTGTTCTGTTGTTTTGTTGTTTTCCATCTATCCTGTAATCTTTATTCTAACTGTAGCATCAGTAAACTCTCAATGATTGTTTCTGTCTTTCTCTTTTCTTTTGTTTATTTTATTAAAATAATAAATAAGTTATTATTTGACACCCTGTTCAAATGAAGTAGGAGAACAAATTCAGCGCTAGCATTTCTGAATGTTTCTATGCAGTGTTGGGGAAAGTTACTTTTGAAAGTAACTTGAGTTACTCTTCAAAAAACTAGTTGTTACCTCGTTACTTTTTTAAGGTAAATAGTGCGTTATGTTACTTTTGTGTTACGTTTTCTTACCTGGCTGAGACCTGATCTCTTTTGCAGAACTCTTTTTTTCTTTTTCTTTAGTAAAGGAGCTCAGCAATTAACAACGCACGGTATAACCTTCACCTTCGATACGTTTAAAACCATAAGAATACTTCCATCGCTTAATCGTAAGGCTCTGTCATCTTGGTTTCTGTCTGTTCTCGCAGGGAGCTCATTCTTTCATCAAGTGCAGGATTCAACGTGACTATGTTCATTTTAACTCAGCAATTTACTTTAAAAAAACTAATTGATTAAATAAAGTAACTTGCATTACATTTTTTTTAAAGTAACTATAAAATAACTGTAAATATTATTACTTGATATTACTTATTGGTTAAATGCATTACTTATAAAAATTCAGTAACTCACTTTACTTGTAATGCTTTACCCCCAACACTGGTCCTGTGTGTGTTTGTTGCCAGGTTGTCTGATTATCTGTGAATATCTCTGTGTGTTGCTGTCTGTTGTCCTGGAGCGCTGTTCTCTGCTCTTCAGGTATTGATGGCTTTGTGTTGAATGATTTCAGGATGAGCTGTCTGACCTCAGCCAAGGCGGCTCTAAGTCTGTGACTCCCATGTCCACCACGGCCTCCGACCTGGCCCTGGACTCACACCGAGAAGACGGAGACGCTTTCTGGAAGAACACAGAGGTGCAGGCTGTTCCCGGGACCAGAAGCGTCTCCGCAGGTTAGACTTGTGTGTTCTGTGGATGAAAGCGGTGAAAAAGTTAACTCTTTCCTTAACAGTATTTGATGATAGCCCTCAGAATATATATATATATTCTGAGGCGTGCGTATATATGTAAAACAAAAAATCAACAACAACATTTTATTCTATCTTAATGTGCTCCGTTCTTTATCACCACTTGATTAATATAATGGTTAGATATGCAATAATATAAAAAAGGCAGCTACTGATGGTTTATTACTTACATGGAGACAATGACTTCTTTTGAGTAATCCAAAAAGATGAAAAATAATAATCCAAAATATCTAATATATTTTTCTCATCGCAAATTTATTAAATTACCAAATTAAAAATTCACTGAAGGTGATGAGAAAGCCGAGTCAGAAGCAGATGGTTGACATTTATATAAGACAATCCACCCTCTTAGGCCATGTTACTGAAATTGCACTTAAAAAAATTTGCATTGTTTAATTTATGTTTCAAAATTTGGGGTCATTAGGATTTATTTATGTAGTAATATTGTGAAAACAAATTACAATTTAAAATATTTTGTATATATTTAATTATACTATATATATTTAATTACATTTTATGTATTATATTTATAAATGTTCTTTTTTTAAATATGTTTTAAAATGTTTTCTTCTGACGTTCAAGCTGAATTTTCAATCTGATTAGAATATGCTTAATAACATAAAATGTATTTTTCTCAGCACTGCATTTAGTTCAAATACAGACTTTATCAATGTTTCGCTTTCATGATTGAGCAGTTTAATGCATCCTTGCTGAACAAAACTGTTTATTTCTGACAAAAAACTCCCGGTAGTGTATGCGTTTTACCACTAAACTGTATGCATTTGGCTAATGCTTTAAATTTTCTAGCACCTATTTATCATTTCACAGGAGGAAAATAAATTCAATTCAAGTTTATTTATATAGCGCTTTTTACAATGTAGATTGTGTCAAAGCAGCTTAACATGTTTTAACATGATCTTAGAGTTGAAGTTCAGTTCAGTTCAGTTCAGTGTGGTTTAAGTTTCACTGCTGAAAGTTTAAACACTGAAGAGCAAATCCACCGAAGCGCAGCTCCACAAGTCCCGATCCGAGCAAGCCAGTGGCAACATTGGCGAGGAAAAAAAACTTCACCAATTAATGAAGTGAAGGGAAAAAAAAAAAACCTTGAGAGAAACCAGACTCTGTTGGGCACGACCATTATTCTTCTGGCCAAACTAAATAAACTGTTTCTTTGTCAGAATTTACAGTACTTTGTATGCTATCAGACTGATGACATTGTTATTAAATGTAACGTATCAAACGAATAGAGAAACTTTACTCACTAGAAATATAAAGCCAAATAAGGTTTATTGTTATTCTGCAATATATTGAGACATACAGTGGAGCTAAAGGTCGTGCTTCATAAGACTACAGTGTGCACATTTAAACATCACTTGACATAAATACTACACATACGCTGAAATAAAAGCCTCATTGGATCAACTTATAAAATTAGTTAAAAAAAACCTCTAACACCTTAAAGAAACTGAAAACTGTAATAAACGAGGTGGAAACTAATTAATTTATGTCGTTGTAGCAAGCTGAAGTAATGTTTAAGTTTTCACTTTTTACAGTGTATAATGAAATATAATATAATTTTCATAAGAAAGAGTGCAAGAAGAGACAATCAAGGTAAACAGCTCAACCTAGGAAAGAAGAGTTTAAATATTAAACAAGGCTTAATCTTAGTCTTAATCTTAATGTGATGCATCATAGCATGCTTATCTACTGACCTGTAAACAAGTATGCAATTGTTCATTCTGATGATTCAGGTTTGGCTGATAAAGAGGAGAAGTCAGATGTTCAGGCCATTATTGAATCCACACCAGAGCTGGACATGGACCTTGGATATAAAGGTGCAAGGTAACTGATGTGCCATAAAATCAAACACGGTGTCTAACATGTTGGAAAGTGTCTAGAAATGCGGTTTAGGTAGTCGGTGTATAAGGGTTTTCTCCATGTGCTCCATTTTCCCCCACAGTCCGAAGACACGATGCGGTGTAAGTGAACTAAATTGATCTGTAGTGTATGAGTGTGTGTGAATGTGAGAGTGTATGGGTGTTTCCCAGTACTGGGTTGGAAGAGCATTCATTGCTTAAAACATATGCCGGAATATTTGGTGCTTCATTCTGCTGTGGTGACCCCTGATAAATGAGGGACTAAGCCGAAGGAAAATGAATGTATAAGGGTTGGAAATGAATATAGGCTAGGGGCAAAAATGCTACCAAAATAATTTGTAGTTTTATTAGTAGTTAAATAATAAAGTAGTTTTTTTGTTGTTGTTCTCAAGTTAAAATTCTAAGGCAACTTGCTGCACAGCTTTTTGTGAGTTGACTCAACTTTTAACCCAAGTACTGCACTTAAAAAAAAAGCTTACATTTTTTTACAGTGTAGATTTACAATAAGGGATTAGAAAGGCCCCCAAACATTTATACAGAATCTGTATTAAATGTCGGTTCACTGCATTGCATGTAGAGTTGATGTCAAAATTATTAGCTCTCATGTGAATTTTTTTCCTTTTTCTCAAATATTTGCCAAATGATGTTAACAGAGCAAGGACTTTTTCACAGTATTTCAGATTTCTTCTCGAGAAAGTCTTGTTTGTTTTATTTCGCTAGAATAAAAGCAGTTTTTATTTTTCATTTTAAGGTCATTTATTATTAGCCTTCTTAAGCAAAATTTATTTTCGATTGTCTGCAGAAAAAAACAATGGTTATACAATAACTTGCTTAATTACCCTGAATTGCATAATTAACCTACTGTTATTAAGCCTTTAAATGTCACTTTCAGCTGTATACTAGTGTCTTCTAAAATGTCTAGTAAAATGTCACGTACTGTCATCATTTTCAAAGATAAAAGAAATCAGTTCTTAGAAATGCCTTTTTAAAACTATTATTTTTGTGCTGTGTTGTGTTGAAGCACGCCGACCCGAGGAATTGAGAACATGGCGTTTGACCGCAACACAGAATCTCTGTTTGAAGAAGTGTCATCCGCGGGCACAGGACTGATCGGAGATGTGGATGAAGGAGCCGATCTGTTGGGTAGGTTAGTTACTGTTTGTGTTTAGAAATGTGGAAAGGAGTATAAAGGCTCTGATATATTTTGAAATAAAATCAGTCCCTCGATTTCAGATGCAAGTAAAAGCATGAACACACCGTACAGATCTGCTTAAGAGTAGTAATTCTTAAAGCGATAGTTCAGCCTAAAAATTATCATCTAAATTATGATTTATTCTTTTAAACCTTTTTGATTTTCTTTCTTCTGTCCAACACAAAAGATATTTTGAAGAATGCTTGTTGCTGGCCCCCATTGACTTCCATAGTAACAAAAGAATGATATTAATGAGGATATGAAGTGATACAAGTTGTGAAAGTTGCATGAACTTAACATAAACATTTCTACACCAGTAAATACAAACGGTAACACAGAACATTGCAAAATACACGTTAGAAGCACCAGTATCAGGTTTTACTTAATGTTGTTATTACGATATTTCATAACAAACAATTCAAGCTTTAATTTAGTTTTTATAAATTGTCTGACCTGAACTAATGTAGAAATTACATTTTTATGTATACTGAATATTTTATTCAGTGTAATGTAATGCTGTTTTCTCACCGAAGTCTCATTTTTTGTGTTCATTTTCTTATTAAAAGTAAAATGTGCAGCACATATTTACACATATTTGCATATTCAGCTAATATTTACAGGGTTAATACAGTCATGAAAAACCTGGAAAAGTCATGAAAGTCATTTTGACATGGCATTTTGCAGGCCTTGACATGTTTAGGAAAAACAGGAAAAGTTTTGGAAAAATCATGGAAATTAGTTGAACAAATATCTGTATACTTGAATATAGCTTAGCTGCCTTTGCTTCTTGTCTGTCTTTGGGCGAAAACATGCTCTCACATTATTAGTGCTGTGTAAGCATTATCTAAATTATTTTTACATGGATATAAAAGTAAATGTAAACTAAAAAGCTTGTTGCATGTTTTATGAGATGCTGTAATAAATGTGAACGTGCATTGTTTTGCTTGTTGTTTAGCACATATAAACGTAGACATTACATGAAACATTAGATCATGAAAATTTACTTGAAAGTCCTGGAATTTTAGTAGTAAAAATGTGTACTATGAAACCTGTATTTAGCAATATATCAGCAATATTGGACTTTGATATAGTTCTAAGTAAAGAAACTAATATGATGTGTTTTTTATTACGCGTGTATGATTTTTGCATCATATTGACATGAGCTGTGTGATACTGGCACAGTCCCAGGATGCTCTGTTGTGCATGTTGAACTGACCCAGATCTCTCTCTCCATCCCCTGTCGTGCTGTTCTTCTCTAACCGCAGTGGAGTACTCCGGTGTGTATCACATCCTTGCTTCCTTCTGTCCCAGAATCAGCATCTTTACCTCTGTTTGACTTCTTAGCATCTAAATCTTTCATTCATGCTTCTGCATTACTTTGCTCTTTATATCAATCAATCAGCCATACTATATGGGTTTGGACCAGTGTTGGGTAAATTACTTAAAGAAAATGTCAAGTATTAATTACTAATTGCATAATTTAAATTGTATTTAAATTACTTTTCTGATACTTCGTTACTCAAAATGATTGAAACACTTGACTCTGTACTATTTAAAATCCCTATAAATCTCAATTCCTGGACAATAGAAATTAAACTCTTATGTCTTTGAATTTGGGTAAAATCAGACTTGGTTTTATTTTTAAAAACACACTTAAAATGTGTTAATTATATGTATCAGATATTGGATTCTTGGTCATACTGTGTCATAATATGTTGTTATTGTAGTATTTTCTATGTTGAATCCTTGTATTTTGTTGCTTGCTTGTTGTTTTGGTTTTAGTTAAGCGCATTATAATGAAATGTATTATTATTATTATTATTATTATTATTATTATTATTATTACCAATACACTTTTTTTCAAATGAATGACACCTTATTTCATACATATCACATTTTGACAGATTTCTTACACATTTAGTTGTTTCTTAACCATTTGCAGTTTGCTTTTGTGGAAAAATATAATTATTCAGCTAAAAGTATAACAAAAGCTACTTCTTTCTTCCTTTTCTTTTTCTTTGCTTCTCTTAATTGATTTATACAGAAATTGAAATTATTTACAGTATTTAAAGCATTATAACTGTAATTACCTATAAGTGAATAGTAATCCTTTTTAATTTACTATTTCAAGTAATTTAATTCTAGTAACTATATGCTATATGTTACTGCCAGTTATACCCAACACTGATTTGGACTTAAACACTAACATGATATGAGCATTTTCACCTACTGTCCTTGTTTCTTAACTAGATGTAGCACAGAACAAAGTACTTAACAATTCCACACAGAATCTGCTGACGTTTTCATAATTTCCCCTCTGATTATGACAAAAATCTGAGTTAAGAAAATGTAGATGAGACTGGGCGCATAAAGATTTTGTAGACCACTACAGGTTTACCAGCAAGACTATTCATTTGTTCAGTCCCCAGTTGTGACTGTGCCTTGTTTCTTCTTACTTCTGGAAGCTCTGAAAGTGTTTTGTCAGCTCTGGGTAGGCCTGTCACGATATCAATTTTTTGTTGAAGGATATATTGCACATAAATGTATTGCGATACACAATATTATTTTCATTTTAAGACCCTTTTATGGCACTCATTATATAATGCCAAAATGACAATATAATATAATCACAATGCAAGTACACGCTTTAAAAGAACACATAATAATTTATTCCTAAGATATTTATTTTATTTATAGTCATTTAAACAATTTAATAATCAGGCAAGGCAGCACGGTGACACAGTGGGTAGCACAATTGCCTCACAGCAAGAAGGTCGCTGGTTCGAGCCCCAGCTGGGTCAGTTGGCGTTTCTGTGTGCGTGTTCTCCCCGTGTTTGCATGGGTTTGCTCCGGGTGCTCCGGTTTCCCCCACAAGTCCAAAGACATGCGCTATAGGTGAATTGGGTAAGCTAAATTGTTCGTAGTGTATGAGTGTGAATGGGTGTGTTTGGATGTTATCCGCTGCGTAAAACATATGCTGGATAAGTTGGCAGTTCATTCCGCTGTGGCGACCCCAGATTAATAAAGGGACTAAGCCGAAAAGAAAATGAATGAATGAAGAATTAGGCATTGGAATCAGAATGTGAAAACGCAAGTCCTAAATAAATAATAATAAATAAACAAAAAAGTGCATGGTAAATAGAAACAGAGGCTGCGGTATCTGCTACCAGGTCTATTTTCAGTTGTCAGACACCCACATGTAAATACTATAGTGTTTTTAACCATACTGACACCTCCAATAGAGATAGAAATGTTGCACAATCAGCTAAAGTGTTGCTAGAATTGGTTTGTATGGGCGGTATATATTGCATCACCAAAAATGATTGAGGTCATATATTGATTATTGTGACAGGCCTAGCACTGGGCTAGAATTTTAAAATGGATTGTTTTGATTCAAATGTATCACTGCCACATGACCAGATCAGTTTACATACATAATATTTAGTCTACATACGTAAAATACATACATAAATTTGTGACCAGAAATTTAACCCATGGTCTCAATTGAAAACAATTCAATTGCAATACATTTCTGACTATTCTGTATAAAACCTAATTGAACCAATACAGTGCCAAGGAGACATGTTGTTTGTGGAGACGGGGGTTTAAGGAGTGCATGTAAAATGCATGTACTTTTTCAACTAATTCAAACATTGTCTTCTAATGCTAGGTGGCTTAGTACATACTTAGTAAATATCAAATCGCAATCAATTTATCATGTTAAACATGCTATTAAATCAGATTTTCTATTAGTGTCTTTACTGTCTTTTTGATTAGTATAATGCATTTTTGTATAGAATAAATATAATAAATAGATTTTTAAAAATCTTTCCAGCCCCACATTTGAGCAATAGAATGGATATTGTTATTTAAAAAAAAAAGGTTTTATTTTTTATCACAGCCGATGGGTCGAGCAGTTTTCAACCAAATATTGTTTATCACATGTTTAAAGACACAGTTTTTTCTTTTATGCTAAAAATCATTAGAACGTTTTTCTCAATATTTAGATTTTAAGCCCTCAGATTCAAGATTTTCAAGTATCTCAGCTAAATATTAACAAGCCTTAAAGTGTTGATGTACTTTCAACTGAAAGAGAGTATTGAGTTGGGGGTGTGGCTTTCGTTTGTGCCTCATTCCCTTATAACGGTAAGAGGGGCGTGGCTAAGAATATTGTGGCTGAAGCCTTCAATCTGACATCATCAGAGAAGAAGCAGCACTCCAAACGCAAAAGCAAACGCTCAGACTTTGATTGAAGATTACCAAAACTAACTTTTTCCCCCTAATGGATTAACTTTAAACAATAACAATGTGCAAATTTTCATTTCACACAGACTTTATCAAACCAAGATAAATAAATAAGCTTTCAATTGATGTTTGAAGTTGAATTATAAAACTAGATAATAAAAAAATTAAACATATGACTGGTTTTGTGGTCCAGGGACACATTTTTACAAAGTCTCCTCTACTAGTTCCTGTCCTATTGACCTTAATGTGGAAGTGCGCTTGTTTTTAGAGCTTCTGATTCAGTTGCCTTTTGGAAAAATGACTAGAAATAATTAATGGAAGAAAATGGTCAAACTACCTGCTCTACAAACAAGTGTGTTCATGACTATACAGACAAAGTAGAATAACATAATAAGAAAATATCAGTTTGCAACATCAAGCAGCATAATGAGCTGTTTATAATGTCTAAAAATCAATGGAAGTGAATCAGACCGCGAAAGTCTTGAGCCAAAAAGATTCCAATGTAGGTGCCTGCTCATACGTCAAGAATAAGGTAAATTGGTCAGATGAGTAAATCTATGAAATAAGCATGTCAGATTGTGTGTGGAGCTGGTTTTAGCTGATCTGACTGTCTGAATGGTGGTGCTGATCTGTCCGAGGTCTTTCCCCTCTCTCCAGCATCTCTCTTGTTTTTCTGTGTCCTGTTAACTCTCACCTCACAGCTGTCCATTCGTGTTTCACTCTCCATGTGTCTGTCTCTCTGTCGAACACACGCAGTGCATGCGCTTTCACACCCGAGTCTGTCTGGTAAGAGCATTTATACTGCCCGTGTAACCTACAAACATCAAACTCAGCTCTTTACTTTTCAACAATAATCAATCAAATCTGGCTAAAATGTATTTTGAATGTATGCCAAATATGCTTGGTAACTGTAAGGCTCAATGAAATTTCTTTTGGAAATCAAAAATATATTTAATTTCAACCCTCATTGCCAAAAATTTATTGTGTGAATAAAAATGATGGATATTTTATCCCAAAAAGATCATCTTCCATGAAGATATTTTGTAAATTTCCTACTTCAAATATATAAAAACAAAAATTTTTATTAGTAATATGCTATGAACAAATTTGAGGAGGATTTTTGTAATAATAATAATAATAATAATATAAAATAATTTATATATATATATATTTAGATTTAGCTTTAAGATTTTTGCATCTAAACTCTAAAGATCTTCTAGATTAAACTCTCAGATTCTATTTTTTTAAATAGTCTCAGCCAAATATTGTCCTATCTTAATGTGGAAAAGCGAATTTATTTAACTTTCAGATAATGCATAAGTCTCAATTTGATAAAAAGGAAATGTTTTCAGTTGTGGTTTGTGGTCCAGTGTCACATATATCAAAATATATTTTGAAATAATTTTTCAGGTTTAAGAAAATACATTTACAACCTTACAATGGGGATACAAATGTGTATGGAGATCTAAAGTATTCATTATTTAAAATAATAATAAGAAAGATTGCTCTTTAAAAT
>CAIGQW010055694.1:5865779-5881291 GCA_903798125.1 Danio choprae | reverse complement strand
CTGGACAGCTTCTACGTCTGTAACTCATGTGTGCTGTGTATTGCCAGCATACCAGGTCAGAAACGTGTCTTCCTAATATTTCTGTTAGTCACAGGGATCAATAGCTAATCATTAGATCTTGATGTATGAATGAGGGAAATACAGATGATTAGTGATGTAATGATACATCATAATATCGAGATGTTCCCAAATGCACCAATGCGGATCACTGATGTAAATGATATCATTAGAGATATTGAGCTTGTTTTGTTTAGTAGTCAGCTTACTGTATTAATAAGGTATAATTCAAACTCAAAATTGTCATAGAACATGTCCATTGCATAGACATATTCACAGCCACGAAATCACAAGTGAGCTGACACACTTGGGTTTGTAGTGTAGCATTTTAACCAACAGTAGGCATACATATTGTGATATTCTGCTGTGTGCCACTTTTTTGATCATGTATTGTATTAACAATGTATGTAATAACAAAAATAATCCTAAAAATAAACCCTTTTTTTGCATATAAATATTAAGACCATATCGTATCATGAGTTCAGTATCGAGATGTGTATTGAATCGCGACTACAGATTATTGTTCTCAGTCTACTAGCAGTACAGTCTACTAAATAAAAATAGGGCATTTAATTTGGTCACATATTCAGATTTCCCTTTGAATTGTGATATAATAGACAATTCTTGAAAATATCTCCATATTGCTCCTGCTGACACATTCAGGTCAATTTACAGAGATACGCTTGTGTGAATAAAAAATACTTTTAAAGATACGAATCAAATTAAATGGCCGACACGGTGGCTCAGTGATTAGCACTGTCACCTCACAGCTAGCAGGTCGCTGGTTCGAGTCCTGGCTGGGCCAGTTTGCATTTCTGTATGGAGTTTGCATGTTCTTTCCATGTTTGCGTGGGTTTTCTCCGAGAGCTCCGCTTTCCCTCACAGTCCAAAGACAGGCATTATAGGTGAATTGAATAAACTAAATTGGTGTATGAGTATGTGTGAGAGTGTATGGGTGTTTCCCAGTACTGTGTTGTGGCTAGAAGGGCATCCGTTGCATAAAACAAATGCTGGAATAGTTGGCGGTTCATTCCGCTGTGACGACCCCTGATAAATAAGGGACTAAGCCGAAGGAAAATGAATGCATGAATGAATCAAATCAAACTGTTTTTAATGTGCAAACTTTGACTGAACTAAGTTTACAGATAAATATTTACAGAGTTAGGGGTGGTCACATTGCACTTTTCGGTACATTGAATTTACATTTAGCTACGTTTTGTTACATTAAATACACAAATTTCACACATTTTTAGCTTGTGAATCTGTATCATGTAAATCGCAAACTAATAGAATACGTCTCAGTTTGACGTCGTAGTGCAAAAGTACAAATTAATATGTTTACGAAATTGT
This sequence comes from Danio choprae, assembly GCA_903798125.1. Taxonomy (NCBI): domain Eukaryota; kingdom Metazoa; phylum Chordata; class Actinopteri; order Cypriniformes; family Danionidae; genus Danio; species Danio choprae. The sequence continues at coordinate 5,879,884 of CAIGQW010055694.1, read as the reverse complement.
ACATGTTTGCAATTACATAGTTATGTGTTGATTTATGTTTTTAAAAACTTGATTCAGAACGTGACCTCATATTACAAGTGCGTCCACAGCTTTAAAAAAAGTTGACTTTGTGCTGATGTTATACCATTGAGCTTAACTTTGAAATGCAATCTAAACCAAAGTGAAGTTTTAAATGTCTAAAGATATTTGAAAGTTCGAAATGATTTAAATAGTCTTAAATTCACTCAAATATTGTGTCATTTTAGCTCTACCATTAATTCTTAATCAAATGCTCCCACAGTGCTTTAGAATCTGTATTTTTAAGGATATTTGATCTTGCACTGCATACCACTCACTTTGTGGAGGGATTTATGTGTGGATACAGAATTGACCAAATATTCAGTGTCATGTTTATTTATTCCTGACAGGCCTAAAACGGCAAATGTACAAATATAAAAACCCAACCACTAAGCAAAATATTAAGTATCATTTTCGATAAGTATTAAAAGAGATTTTTTTTTGTCAGTCAGTATCGCATAACCCTTACAAATATAATCTGGTGTATTACGACTACAAATCTACAAATGAGACCAACATTCAAAGTTTTTGAAAAGTCTTCGATTTTACATTGTAAAACCTCCATAAAGGTGTTTTTTTTCATATATGCTAAGCTACGCCTCAATAAAACAAGTACAAACACATTTTGTTGTTTAATTTTGGAAGAGAATAAGCAATGTGTATATGTATAGTACATCATATATTTATGTGCATCTTATATATAGTACAGTGTACATCAGACAGAGTGTACTTTGATAGCCTGCATGTTGATTTAGATGTGAATAAAAAGCAGTGATGTAGTTGATTATGGTGCGATCTGCAGGAGTGTTGGAGACGGATTATCCCGCGGGGGAGGAGATTCCTCAGGATCTGGAGGCGGGTCCAGATGCTCTAATGGCCAGCAGTAGCTCTCAGGGCAGCGAGGGAGTGTTGAGTGACGTGTCGGCGGTCGGCTGCGGTGTTGAGGAGTCCAGTTTAGGCTCCCAGACAGGCAGCACAGGAGCCCACGAACAGTCTGCTGAACAGAGTCCCGCCAGAGGAAGTGGTAAGGAAGAGTTATTTCACAGTTACCATTTCATGCTGACTTACCATGCTGACTTTTAACTGATCTTGGGTCAGTTTTTTTAAATGTAAATCACCGAAACGCCATTGAAAATACTGGGGTAAAATAAGTTTCCATATTTTAAAGATATTGTGAGGAACAATGGAATTCAATTCAATGCTTCTTGTCTGGTCTGAGACCCACTATATTTTGTTTATCAATCAGGCAGTAAAGGGTGCGAATTATACATTGAGGATTGGGGGGTGGTAGCTTCAGTGAATCAAATGTATGTATTTATTTACATTAAATCTAATCTAACTGTATTTTGAGAGATAATTAGTGTATTCTGACCTACAGAATCTCTGATTAGCTATTTCAGAGGTTACTTTGGGTCAAACTATAAAAACGATGCGTCTAATTTGACTTTGCCTTTAGGCTGTATCTTGACACAAACAGATATTTTACTAGAAAAGTGTCTTTTGAACACTTACAATGTCTATCGGCTTTAGACTGTTTTTTTTCTCTCACATAGACTGATTGGCGCTATAGGGGTGGTAAAATGTAGATTTATTTTATGTATTATTATTAATATTAATGTTTAAGATCAGAGATTACTATTTCTCACTATGGGCTGACCCCCCCCCCCCATACATCTTGTTTTGACATCCTTGGGGTGGAGGTTAAAGGATTAATTAGGGGGGTCAGTCCCCCCAAACCCCCTTGTAATTCGCACCTTGGTAAAGATCATTGTTTTTTAAAGAAACCAGATCTTAAATGTGGCGATTTTGTAGTGGATTGAAATGGCTGGTTTACTGAATATTAAAAGCGAACTAAGCGCTGACTAAGCCCTGCTTAATAATACTCAAAACAAGCACTGCAAAAAATAAATCACAAATCTCACTGAAACTTCATATTTAATAGTATATCATTACTTGCAATTCTCATTTAGTAGATTACAAATTTATTAACACATCCAGTTGATGTATATGATGTGTAATTAATTATCTGTGTTTGGGCTGAATTTTCGTAACATTTACCATGTTTGAACAGCAGGCGGCGCCAACCTGCAACCTGCTGTTTTTAATACATCGAAACAGTGAATCATTTTTAGTAAAGCACTCAGTTGATTTGATTCAGAGTTTTGAAAAGCTGTGTGTGTTGCAGATCTCTCCAGAGCTCCCAGTGAAGATGGTCTCCCTGCCGCTGAGGAGGCTATGGAGGCCACTGAGGAGGACCAGGACAGTCCGGGACAGGACAGCAGTCAACCGGGTATCTACACGGAGCACGTGTTTACAGACCCGCTGGGAACAGAGTCTTCTGGGGCTTCTGCAGGCAATGATAACCAGAGGTGAAGCAGACACTGTGTCTTGTTGTTGATTTTATATGCAGGTTTGGATGGGAACTGATGTTTGGTTGGGGTTTTCAGAGAGTCCGATCGGGACAGGGATGATATGAGCTCAGCAGGGGGCAAGCTGGATCTGGCAAAAGAAGAGACGCAGCGGATGAGCAGTGCACTGCCCACCATGTGGCTGGGGGCTCAGAACGGCTGGTGAGATGCACATAGACACACACACACACATACTTGTATATATGGGTTATTAGTAGGCCCACACTGAATCTGCGGACAGTTTTTGCCATTTCTGTGCAGAATTTTGTAAAAAAAATATGATTTATGCAGAATTATTTTGGGAATTATTTTCATAACTAAAAACTTAATATATGAAATAAAAAATCATATGTTTTTAGCTTTTATGTTTACATTGCAATTCCAATTAGATCCACTTATTTGGTAAACAAAGCAAGTCTCTCATATAACTCACTTACACTTTACAAACTGTATTGTAAATAAATCATATGAACATTTTCATATTGGTCGATAATATTACTGAAATTAATTTAAAAACTGAATAAACATACATTCATACACATTTCCACAAGTAAATAAATAGACTCAATGGTAGGCAAAAAATCTGCGGAAATCTGTGTGCGCAGATTCAGTGTGGGCCTAGTTATATACTGTCTATATGCGTAATGTATTTTATACTGTAAAAACCACTTATTACATGGCCTTCATTTAAACTTAACTCTCACAGGAAACCTGTTACTATTAAGATTTTTAAGCATTTTGAATGACAAGAAACAAGGTATGTCCCTGTAAACCACTTTAATAGCGTAAAACAAGGCCATAAACAGGATATACAATTCTGTGTCCTTGTAAACCACATAAACAAGTACACGCACACACAAAAGCACAAACAGATGGGTAGACAAATTATTAATTACAAATTATCAGACGGGTAGACTATTATTTTTCATGAATGAGCAAAATGGGAGGTTATTTTTGAAGAGTAATAATATTTTGTTTAAGGTTTTGTTTCCATGGTATAAATTTTAATAATTTAATTATTTGTTCATTATAAGATTTCACTTTAAATGTAATACATTTTTTCTGTGGGATTTAAAGTGCATCTTCATCTTACCCCAGATGTGCTCAAAAATGTTCATGTCTGGTGACTTGGCTGGCCAACCCGACCTTCTGCCACTTTTCCAAATGATCAACTAGAAGTTATTATTTTATTTATGTGCAATTTTAGAAATATTTAAATTGACTGGTTCAGTCTGTATGTGTGCTTATATTAATCAGAACCTCAGTTTTTTTAATTGCACTATTAATCTGACAGTTTAACCTTTCTTTTTTTTGTCTTGTATGTAGTTTATATGTGCACTCATCTGTCGCTCGATGGAGGAAGTGTCTTCATGCTGTCAAGCTGAAGGATTCCATCTTGAACATTGTGTAAGTAAAAAAAAAAAAAAAGATCAGAATCAGAATGGGTTTTATTGACAAGTGTGCTTTACACACACAAAGAATTTGTTTTGGCTACAGAAGCTTCCAGTGTACATAAAGTGACAAGTGACAACGCGAAATAAATATGAAAAAGACAATAAACATTAAACAGAGATGCAATCAGTCAAAAAGCTCTGGATGTTGAATTGTATGTACAGATTTGTTATAAATATACAAGTTATAAGGTGCTGTGTACAACTGCGTAGAACAAGTTCACGTATTACTTTACAAGTTCATAATGATAATACAGTCAAACAGCTTTGTTTTACTTTTGTGTAATTTTATTGTGTAATTCAGATTTAACTCTGATTTCCGTGGACAATAAAGCATTTTGCTTTTGTATTTGTACTTTTTTTATTACACTGTTAATAAATCTTGAGGGTAAGACTTTAGAATAATGGTTCATTAGTTAATGCATTTACTAACATTAAGTAAGTTTAGTTTATGTAAAATTTGACAGGACAGGGTATTGCAGCACAATTCCCTGAGGTGCGTCAAACACACACTCGAAATAATATTTGATTAATAAAAATACTAATATATTACATAATAAACAAAGTAAAAACACTAATAAAAAAATATCAAACACTATCAATTATAAGTTATCTATACTACTTAATTTAGAGCATGAGGAATAAACGAGAGTTCATGATGTTTAGTTTTACTTCTGGGTATCGCAAATGTCTTATGTCGCCGAAGAAGGTAGGATGACACTGGAGCCTTAGTTTGAATAATCGTGTAAAGCATTTATTAATCATAGTTCAACATTAACTAAAGCAATAAAATCCAAAGTTGTGCTTGTTAACATTAGTTAATGCACAGTGAGCTAACATGAACTAACATTGTTATGAACTAACGTTAACAAACATGAATAAATACCGTGATAAATGTATTACTAATAGTTTGTTCATGTTATTAAATCTATTAACAAATATTTACTAATGGACCATTATTTTAAAGTGTTACCATCTTGGTATTAAGCGAGTAAACATGAAAACTGGTAATATTTAATAGTATTTCTCTGCACAGACATGTGAAAGGCCGTGTTTTGGTGGCTCTGGCTGACGGTACGCTGGCCATCTTCCATAGAGGTCTTGGTAAGACACAAGTTTTATTTTACTGATAGTTTAATAACAAAAAATAATAATAATACAAAATATAAAACCACATTCCATGTACCTTTACAGACAGCCAGTGGGATTTAACCAACTACCACCTTCTGGACCTCGGCCGGCCGCATCACTCAATCCGCTGCATGACTGTGGTTCACGATAAAGTGTGGTGCGGCTACAGGAACAAGATCTACATCATTCAGCCCAAAGCCATGAAAATAGAGGTTCATCATTATGTTTTAGTCTTCAGTAGTCTTAAAATTGTTTAATCGAATTTAAATGTGTCTCCTCAGCATGCTTAAAGTCTGTGTGAAGTTCCTAAATCTCTTATTTCAGTATGTTGATGGTCTTCCAACTGAAACAGAATATCGAGTAGGGGCGGGACTTTGTTTTTACGCATCATTCCCTTATAGCAAACTAAGGTACGAGGGGTGTGGCTAAGAATATTGTAGCTGAAGCTGTGAAACTGACATCATCAGAGAAGGACTGACTCTCCAAACGTGGAAACAAATGGTCAGACTTTGAAGATTACCAAAACAAACATTTTTCTTATTTCTCCAGTGGATTAACTTTCACTGATTCATTTATAGCATAACAATGTGCGCTAGCACATTACATTGTAAATTTAAACATTGTAAATTTTGATTTCACACAGACTTTTTGTACATAAAATGTTTTGAGCTTGTCCACTTTTAATCACTTCCACCGCATTGCTTCCCATAGTGTAAACATTTATGAGGTCAAATGTGTTCAAAATAGGATAGAGCAGAATATGTACTTTAAGTACTAATAAACAGCCAATGTCTTCATAATAGACAGGGAATACTAAGCCACAAGTTAATAATGAGAATTGGTGCTTAAACTAAAGTGTTTCAGAAAAAAGTATTGTTAAATAAAAAGCTAAATGTATAAAAATTAGGTTTTCATTAAGAGGGTCTTTAGAATATTTTTACAAAACATGGAAACCTTTGTTGAATTATATTCATATTATTGATCTTGAAGTAGAAGAGGAATAAAGTTATATTATTATGTTTTTCATATTATTTATTTTAATTATTATTATTTTTTTTTTTTACATTTACTGTGTTATTTAATAAATACATAGTTTTTTATGGCAATTAGTTCTTGGTTGTGAAAAAGCATAACAGTGTTACTTGTTTTTGTATGTATATGATATTGTATCTGGACAAAATGTTAATAAATATATTTGGCAAAAAAAAAAAGAAAGTAAAATGTATAACAACAAACAAAAATTCCTGATATTCCATGAATTGGATTAAAAAAATCAATAACAATGCCTAAATTTCATTGTTGGGAATAAAGCTTTTAAAATTCCACGATATTTCAGAAATTCCATGACCTGTGGGAAGCCTGGAAATATTAGATCAGAAAATGCTCATACATACATCTGCCCATAGACCCTAGTCTCTAGACCCTAAATCAGGAGAGACTTTTAAAGAGACTTTTTGATTTTTATTGTAAATGAGAATGTGTCTCCCTCATCTACTTGTTACCGATGCTTCTTGATATAATCAGGACCTTTGTGTTTGTGTGTGAAAACAGAGGTCTTTTGATGCTCATCCGCGTAAGGAGAGTCAGGTGCGTCAGCTGGCCTGGGTGGGTGACGGGATCTGGGTGTCCATCCGGCTGGACTCAACCCTCCGCCTCTTCCACGCTCACACCTTCCAGCATCTGCAGGACGTGGACATTGAGCCTTACGTCAGCAAAATGTTAGGTGAGGATACAGGGAATGATCCCCTTTTTATCTTATAGCATGTTTCATATTTTTCTGTTGTTCTGTGTAGTTTAATTTCATTTCCTTGTTAGAGTTTTTTTTTTTTTAAAGGGTCACAACCCTAAAACTATTTTTTTGAGGTGTTGACATATGTGCCACGTTGCTAAAAATAGTATTAGGACACACATATTTCACTAACAAGTGAAAATTGGTTGTTTTTGCTTTTTCTTTTTTTTTGCAAATTCGTTCTTCAGGTTTAAAAAGAAATTTTGAAGCAACATCACGGCAATGAGGTCATTGCATAAATTCCAGCTTGTTGACTGGCCATCAGTAACGTCCAATACACAGTGACGTCACTGAGTTTTCAGCATATCTGTGTATTAATACATGAGAAAGAGTTGGTTTGAACCAATCAGCACGCTCTACTGTGGATGAGATGCAACTTCATTAATTTGCAAGAGATAGCTTTGTCGTTTTTTAGCTGTGTATTCAGAGATGCACCTTCTAAGTTGTGTTGCCAATTAAACCCGATAGTAGAAGAAGAAGAAGAAGAAGAAGAAATGTTCAGAGACATGGGTCGTCAGTGTTCTGTTTTTAAACGAAAACAAAAGAGTTGTTTCCTTTTTCCCCACAATGTGAGCATAGCTCTCGTGTGGGTCCAAGCAATTAGCTTATAGTGGTCTGGTAACACACAAGGAAAATTTGTTTGTAAGGAAAATGGTGAAATCTGGATTTTTCCACTCATCTTTTAAAAAAAGAAGTTCCAGTTTGTGTTGATTGCCATGTCTCTACGAATGTGGTAAGTGTGTGAATAATGTTCTTTGTTTATGTTTATTCTGATGGCAAAATTAGTTAGCGTCGTCAACAGTACTCTTTCCGTTTTTGAAGACACACCTTAGTAACTTCATTCATTTTGACTAAGTTTATAGTAATATCACTACAATATTCAGATGGCAAAGTTAAATAGCATTCTCAGATCCGCTGTAAATGATGCTCTCTGAATCAATCTCCATCTCCCCTGCGTCTGTGTTTGTGTTGCCAGTGTGCAAATCAGCAGTTTTTTTATGCATGCAATGAAACTATTTACACTCCCACCGAAACACACTGACTTTCCTGACTCTTTTCAAACTAGAGGTGTGAAAACACCCTGCTGAGACAGGGATGTTTCATGACCTTTTAAGTCTTATGTGTTTTGCTTTTTTAGACTACTCTAGATTATTCTACAACAGTGTTTTGGAGGCCAAAACAATACCGTTATTGTATCCTAAGCAAACTACAAAAATGTGATATTATGAAAATGGTCACATAATGTGCATACCCATTATGGCCCCTTTCAACTGAGTGGTGCGGTACGGTATGGATCGGTACAGGTCACCTTTATCAGGCTTGCGTTTCCACTGCCAAAAGGGTACCAATGGTTTGGTGGATGTGGTGTATGACAGAAAATTTAAGTCAACGTCATTGTAGCTCGAGGAAATGTCAAAGTAAAGCTGTACGGGTCGTTCACATATCATATGAGAAGCACTTCTCACAAAACGGATGCTTTATACACATAAATACTTGTGTATAAATGTTAATTACTAACCTGTCTATGAACATGATTTGATTATAACTGCAGATCAATGTGCAAATAGCCTACTGTGACGTCTGCAATTATATAAAATAAATAAATGCAACATATATGAACTCACACAGACTCTTACAGTCTCCGATATGATACCAATTACAGAAAAACTACACGCAGGATACATTTTAGTCCTTATTTGGCTTCAAAAACAACACGCAACATATAGCCTACAGTCAGTGCAAACCTCTCATCTATGTCTTAATCTTCACCAGCACATGTAAACTCTTGTTAGAAAGTAATTCCGTCATTCAGAGTTCATAATAGTCCAGAAGGTGATGATAATAGTCAAACATTTGTTCATCTTTTAGGTTGCTGAAAGAATCATTTGCTCCTTTGTTTTTTTTCTGGCTTCTCCTTTGTTTTTTTACCCTTCACTCTCACGTTTGTCCATTTCTGAAAGGAATGTATGTCAGAAGCACTTCAGTAATCACGTGCACGTTATTATCATCAGATCAAGAAGCTTGTTATTTCAAATATAGACCATTCGCGCTTTTAGATGGCCTCGTAAAACAACAGGACACGGCAGGTTTTGTTCTTGGCTTTGTGGCTGTTCATCAAGACGACCACAAGGTTTGTTTGAGCTCGGGTTGACCATGGCTCGTAATTATATGTATATAGTATTATGATGTCTCGGCTGTGTATTTAAAAATGACGCTTCCTTTGTTTTCATTCTCCTGGCTTATGCACCCGCTAGTGATGCTTCCCTGTAAACCAATAGCTTTCAGCTGCGTGTCTAGTTCCGCCTTTTGGTAGCCTTTTGTTGTACTACAGTAGGTACCGTTTGGAAAGGGTACCCAAAGAGTGGTACAGTATGGTTTGCTTTTAGGTACCTTTTGGAAACGGCCATAAAAGCGTACCGTACCATACCACTCTGTGGAAACGGCCCATTATGTGTTCAGTCTGTGTGTGTGAATGTACTTGATAATCAAACAATAATGGTGAACAACTGGACTGCATGGGTGTGGGTGCGCACCATTTCCCAACTAAATGACCTGAAAGTATACACTTTTGGCATGCAAAATATACAGCGTTTTAAAATGTTCACAGATATGGGAATTTCATTTTAACAATCATTTTTATGATTATGCACTGAATTGCAGAACAGCATATAAGCGTATATTTTCTATAATCACACAAGCCTGTTAAATTATTAACTCACAATCACATTATAATTATCATTCATTTCATCCTCGTGTTGCTTATAAATAAAAAATAAGATGTATGCTACCGATGCATAAGATGTATGTTAAAAGTTTGGGGTTGATGTTTTTGAAAATCTCTTGTGCTCACCAAGGCAACATTTATTACAGTAAAATATTAATATTGTGAAATATTTTTCAACTTAAAGACAAGTAAATGTTTTCCATTTTAACAATTTAACACGCATGTTTTCCTGTGATGCAAAGCTGAGTTATAAGCATCATTACATATCTTCGTTCCTGCTAATTTAGTGGTTAGGAAACATTTCATAATATTAATATTTATTATTTTGTTGAAAACAGCTGTGCAGCTTAATCATTTTTGTAGAAATCTAGATACAGTTTGCTTTTCGGGATTGCTTGATGAATAGAAAGTCAGAAAGAACCGCATTTATTTGAAATGAAAATGTTAATGTTTTTTTCCAATTCAATATATTCTTTTTGACTCTGAGTTGTTTTTAACACTAGTATGCATCTTCAAAAGAAATGTATTACTGAAGATTTTGCTGCTTGTTCAAACTACTTATTTAAAAGTGAGCTGAAACAATGCACTTCTTGAGATTTTGGGGCAATTTAATTGTTTTATGTTCAATTCACTTAAACTTGTGAACTTGATCGATTTTGTGTTGGGATGATGTGAATAAATTGTGTGCAATCCTGCATTTTGTACAGTGTATGTAGACTATCGAATGACTTTTTTTTTTTTTCTTTTCTTTTACAGGAACCGGAAAACTGGGCTTCTCTTTTGTGAGGATCACGGCTCTGATGATTTCATGTAACCGGCTGTGGGTGGGAACAGGAAATGGTGTCATCATCTCTATCCCTCTGTCAGACTGTAAGTCCATATCATACCACTCATAAACACGTGTGGAAGGCAGCGTTAGTTTGGGTCTTCATTGTTCCTCTCTGTTTCTCTGGTCTCTGTAGCTGTAGGTCAGTGTGGATATCTAGGTCAGAGGGGTGAGTGGGAAGCACAGGCTAATTCTAAAAATCCAAGATGTCTTGCTCTGCTTGTTTGCTTTTTATGTCTGCATCACGCTCGGCTTTGTTCAATATTTCATCAGCAAGCGCTTGGTTCCTCTCAGATCTCCCTCTCTTTCCACTTTTCATCATCTTTCTGAGCTGATCAAAAGAAAATCTGCTTCAAGCCAATCTTTGCTTTAAAGTCCCCCTGAAATCAAATTTAGTGTTTTTTGGGGGGGATGTCAGTATCAATATGTTAGTCTGAAGGTTATCTATAAGTCAAAGTGTGCTCCAAAATGACAACAAAAATCACATTTAGAAGATATTAGCATTCAAGGCTGGCAGTTTCTCACTTCCACCAATAGGGATTCAGCTTCTCATTAGAGCATCTGAGCAATCAAATGCTCTCTAGTATCTGAAATGTATCAAGACACGTTTGCTGAAGCTCCCTGTTATTCACATTTAATCGAAGACCTAAACACTTGCATATATAAGAAAATAATAACATAGCCTACTATGTATTTTAGTCATAACAATGCAGGAAGGAACCTCAATTGCTGAGATCCTGAAACCCAACACTCAGAGTAGATGAACAGTTTTCAATATGATGAATGCCACTTATGGCGCACTTTGGAACTGACATTGATGAGCAGTGCTGCGTGTAACGGTTGAAATTCTTTTAACTGGACACTGTGTCTTTAAAAAAAGCAGCACTCATGTGTGAGGCGCTTCAAAAGTCATGAGTTTAACAGTCATGCACATCCATCAAGTGCGTGTTTACATAGAAAACAATAGAAAAGTAGCACATTGGAATAGACATTGTGTTCTCATGCTCATCTCTTCATCAGACACATTTTAAATAGAAATTTTTTAAAATATGTAAAATATGAAACATGCAGTACAAATAGTTTTTAACTTTTTCTCTTTTTTTTGACAACAAACAAACAAACAAAACCCGTCGCACCCATACACATTTAGGTTCTATAATAATATATGACTAGTATTAGAATAAAATACAAATAAATAATAACAAATAATAATTAAATAAAAGATATAAGATGTTGGTACCCTTAACAACAGTATTCAAAGTATGGAGTGTCACAATATAATATTATTGCAATTTAACACATGTTGCGATATTCTGGCAAATATAAATGACCTTCTTAATAAATGGGACTGTCAAGCAGACAAACTGACCAACTAACGTTCTGCATGCTGACTCAATTTACTTTAATGGACTCTAAAGAAATTGATTTTCATTTTCAACCAAATAGCATAATAAAATATTGACGATATTTTGATATGGTCCTCTATATATCGATATTAAATTGCGATACCATAGTGTATCAATATTTTTCCTCGACCCTAATTTTAAGGCACTTCAGGGGACCTTTAATGCTTGAATATTAACAACCAGTGTTGGGACAAGTTACTTTTGAAAGTAATGCATTACAATATTAATTTACTCCGCCCAAAATGTAACTAGTTGCATTATTGAGTTACTTTTTATGTTAAGTAATGCGTTAGGTTACCTTTGAGTTACTTTTGCATTACTTTTTCTTACCTGGCTGAGGCATGATCCCTTTCAGAACGTACAGGGCTTTTTTTGCTCTTCTTCTTTTTTTTTTTTTAAATAGAGGAGCTCTGCAATTAATAACACACTGTATAACCTTCACCTTTATTTACCTTAAAAAAATGATATAGGATAATTTTATCCTCTGAGAACTTTCTTACCCCAGAGCTATTCATGCCGTATATACTGTACAAATTAATGAATAAAGTTTAAAGCAATGTGTTTGCTACTGTTTGTCTTATTAGTTAGGTAAAATGCCCTTTTTCTTTTCTTTCATGTGTTCAAAATAATGAGAATACTTCCATCGCAGAAATGTAAGCTAGAGCCATCTTGGTTTCTGTCTGTTCCCGCGGGAAGCAAATTCTCTCATTGAGTGACTGTTAATTTTAACTCAGCAATTTATTTTTCAAAGCTAATCAATTAAACAGCCGTCCCTTGGCATTACATTGTTAAAAAAGTAACTCAAATATTATTACTTATTTTTGAAAAGTAATGCATTACTTCACTCGTTAATTACTCGTTAAAGTTAATATTATTACATAACCCCCAACACTGTTAACGACTATATCCCAGTATTTTCCGTAAAGCCACTGCTTTGAGTTTAACAGGCGTCTGCTCTGCGAGAATATAACCATGTTCTCTGTTTTTCACTTCAGACAGTTGTGTTTAAGGATTGTTTGTTTTCCAGCAGCTAATAAGACCGTGGGTGCGATCGCCTCTCGTCCCGGCGGAGCGGTGCGTGTGTACAGTGAGGACGCTGTGGACGGTGGAGTGACTGGCTCATACGTCCCTTACTGCTCCATGGCACACGCTCAGCTCTGCTTTCACGGCCACAGGGACGCTGTTAAATTCTTCGCTACAGTTCCAGGTGAGATGCAGTTATATATACTGATGATTATAGAGGCTGATAGGAGAGTTAAATAATAAGGTCCAGTGAAAGGGTATAGTTCACACAATAACGTAAATGAACTCATCATTTACTCAACACCAAGTGGCTTCAAATCCATTTGAGTTTCTTTCTTCTGTTTGAAGACAGAAGAAGATATTTTGAACAATGTTGGAAACTTAGTAGCCATTGACATCTGTAGTAGGAACTAAAATAAATATCCTATAGTAGTCAATGGCTACCAGTTTCCAACATTCTTCAGAATATATTTTTTTGTGTTTAGCAGAATAAAGAAACTCAAATGGGTTTGGAAAAGTGGAGGATGAGAAAAATGAGGACAATTTCATTTTTGGTTGAACTGTCCCTTTAAATGCAAGATTTATGGCGTTCCATCATGACATCATAATTTAGTTAATATGAATAGATTTAGTTTGAGGATATGTGGGTGGAAGGGAAACAAGGGAAAGAAAGTAATACTCAAATAATGTAATCTGATTAATATAACATCAACATCTATATATAAAGAAAATGTGTTATTTACTTCAACACAATGACTTTTATAAAGTGTTAAATCAGATGAATGTAAAATAAAATATAAGTAATATTGCATAAAGAAAATGATTTATCTTTCCTTAAAACACAATGACTTATAAATGAAAATGTTTTTCAAAATATATAAAATGGGGTACTTGAAATTCTGCCATACAGATGGATCTTACAAAACAACACAAATAATATCACAACATATTACATCCCAATTAAATTATAATATAAAGGTATTATTTTTTCCATAAACAAAATAATATCTCCATAAAATTATGTAATTCTTTACATTAGTTTATAGATATACATTAGTCAGTACTGAAGCCAAATTTGGAGCTAATCTACTAAAATAACTTATGATAATGGTCCGAAATGTGTACACGCAAATTTATGTTAGGGAAAAATATTAAATACAAAATTTAAAAAGAGGAAAAATCAAAAGAAACAAAAAATATATACAATTTTGTTGAATTATTTAAAAAAATGTATAATCTTTCCATTTCTAAAGTTGTTTGGTGACAAAAACAATTATTTAAATAAATAA
>CAIGQW010055694.1:5840968-5851145 GCA_903798125.1 Danio choprae | reverse complement strand
TATATATATATATTACTAACAGTTGCTACATCTTAGTAGAAGATAAAGTAGTTTATCAGTTCATAACTATATTCATTTTAAAAGATCAACTATAGTAATTAATTTTAATGTGACACATTATTGTTTTATTTTTATTTTTATATTTTACTACAAAACGATTTTAACTAAGTATGACAACATTAAGATCCTGAATTAGTTTATTACACTTAATCCTACAATAAGACTGTCTGTTATGTTTTCTTTGTGTATGTGGGTACGAGAATAAAGTCATAAGTGTTTTAACTAATTATTTTTATTTACATAGTTTAAATTCCAAAACTGCACAGATATTAAAATGATCGTTACGATATAATAATAAAATGATGAGTGAAATGGGAAACCCTAAGGAGTTAGTCATCGTTAAACAAGAAAAAATAGAAGAAGACTGATCCATCATAAACCATATATGGGTTGCCCCTGTCTAGATCGTGTGTGCTAGATTGTGTGTGCCTGAAACGTGTGTGTGTGTGTGTGTGTGTGGGTCTGCGGGTCTGCAGCTGGATATATCTCTGCTATTGTGCAAGGTCTCAACCATTCTCACTGGTGATGCAAATGAAATGCTATTGGCTGTTTCCTAAAAGGGGGAATTAGCAACTCTATTTCCTGTCTTCAGTTCAAATTATGTCACACATCAAAAAAAAAAAGCACATTCCTAAGAACGTCACAGGTCATTTAAATGTTGTACTTTGAACTTTCTGTTTATCAAAGAATCCTAAAGAAATACACAAGGCTTTGTATTAATATTATCATTTTTATTATTTACTTTAATATTTATTACTCTGTTTTTGATTTTAAGAATGGGGCCTTGGTGACTATAAAAGCTATCGAGTTTTTCTCAGCACTGTCATTCTCTTTATGGTGTCATTGAGACAAAAAAATGTAACAATTAACATCTAAACGCCACTATTTGAGACTATGAAAAAGAGTGTAATTTAACATTCTTCAAAGCATCTTTTTTGTGTTCCATGAACTCAAAACAAGGCATGAGGGTAAATAAACAATGCCAGAACTACTCTTTCTATAACAAGGTACAAACTGTCTTCCGTCTGCCCAGTCTGTGTGGTTTCTGTGGGTTGTTAATGAAGTAAAAGGGAGTTTGTAGTCAGTTTGTTATCCCTCTCATTACTGCCCATCCGTTGACCTATCTGCCCTGTGATGTGTCTGTAATTTATCAAGACCTCTGAAGGCTGTAATGATTCAGGCTTTTTAATATCCCTGCACTGCAGTCCTCCAAATTTAGAGGTAGAAAGTGAGTGCGAGTGTGTGTGTGTGTGTGTGTGCGTGTGTGTGTGTACTCAGCATGTTTTTTTGCTCAGCTCACAAAGGCGCCCCTAAATTTATCCTGACAGTCTCTGGGGAAATGCCTGGAGAACAGTGCTTATAACCACAAAGGGGCTTGCAGAGCACAAAACTAGAACAAGAGCAGCTGATACATTTCTCTAGAACAAAACCTGCCGTGGGACGTTTAACTTTGAGCAGATCTGCGCCATGATTTTGACAGGTCAAAAGTACAGAACAGTTCCCCAACAACAAAATAGCTTGATTTTAATAACATTTATGAGTAATTGTGTATATTATGTGGTTTGCAGGGAGTCGCTATGGAATCTTTAAAAAATGATCATCTTTTGATTTGACAAAATTTTAAACAAAGTTCACCATCTACAGAATCAATTTGATAGTTTTATTTTTTATTTATTTTTTGTTGCTAGGTTGCAGGCCATGTTTGGCTTTAAAGGTGCAGTATGTAAATTTGACACCCAGTGGTTGAACTGGGTATTGCACTCCTGGATCAAAGCAGGCAAGCGCAGGTTGCCAGATTAACGTGAGCGTAGCTGAATATCGAGCCTAAAGGCTGATTTGAATCATTTTCTAACTAAAAGCTACGGCATGCGATATAAAAAATATTTTTTCACAATAAAAAAAGTTTTTGTCCTAACTAACACCTGAAATTTCTATTTTAGAAACGACCTCACAGGTGAACAACAGGATGAACTATGATCACCTCTGGTACACCTTGTGTGCTTTATTCAGTGTTAAATGCTAAGAATGTGAGTTTAAATGGCATTTACATCAGATCTTGAAAATAAAATAAACCATTTGAAATTGAACTTTAGAACTGTGCAAGCCAAGTTAGCAAATATCAGTCATTCAGCATGTACATATAATAATGTTAAAGAGGTTTAATATGTATTAAATAATTATAAACCTTACCATTTTGTGAGTGAGGGCAGATTCTGTGCTTCTGAATGTCTGTATTTTAATTTCTTTCGTGTTTTGTCTGGTGCAAACAGCCAAATTGCTTATCACTGCAAATCTCCTCACGTAGCGTGTTGTTGAATACATGGTTACAATGTAACCTGCTCACCTAATGTTTACACTTGTAATATTTATATTATTTGCTAATTAATAACCTCATGTGGAACTCTGAATCTGGGTCTCGTTTCGGAGTCTGCTACTGTCCACCGGAGGTCACATTTCGGTCACGGACGCATGCTTTTAGAGCCTTTCTGAATGAATGAATGAAATACGCTGTTTTCCATCAAGGCAACCCAGGGGGCTGAAATGTAATTGGCTAAAGTGGCATTGGGCGGGTTAAAATAACCAAAACAAAGACAGCGATCCGGCATGGAAAAGACATTTTCTAAGCAGAATATCTGACTTCAGCATTGTTTTTCAGATAAACAAGAATGTTCAGTTAGCATGTTTCTTAAATATCTACAAACACATTATGGTATTTTTATGCTTTAGAAGAGTCAAAAACACTACATGGCTGATGTTTTTTTTTTCTTGATGGAAGTTGCTATGCATAATAGTTACCAGGCTGTCTATGCTGTTGCTAAGGGTTTTAGGAATAATTTCAAGTGTGTTGATATGCGGTTTCGAAGGAGTTGCAATGCTGTTGTTGTGGATTTGCCAAGATTTTAAAGTCATTTTATAAACTCTACAAAGTGTTGCTATGGTGTTTAAGTGGTTGCCAGGTGGTTATGCTGTTGCTAAAATAGTTGGAGTAATGTATACGCACTGTGTAGTTGCTTTGGTTTTTATAGGGTCACCAGAGTTGCTATACTGTTCTTTTTTTCTAGTTAATTTGTAGTGTGTAGCCTGGATGTCAGTTTATGGGATTTTCATTGCTTGGTTTATATACACCCAGAATGTTTTAAATTCCGATCACATCCAAAAGCAGCAGCACACCATTTTTCAACAAGCAAGCTGCATGATTTGACGATGAAACACGAACGGTGCAACCCAGGTTACTCAGCAGACATTAACCCCAGACTTGGGCTTTGCTGAAATCCTCACCCATTGGTATTAGCAATAGTATAATAGTGGTGGTTGCCTTAGAAAGCGCCCCTAACAATGTACAGAATGTGCTTATTAGAGTGAAACATGTGTCGGAAAAAACATGTGACTCTAAAACCAGTCACATGCCTCCTGACGTCCTCAATAAACCTCCTGCGTTGTGCCCTGGAGGAGAATGAAATGTAAAAGGTCTCGACCCCCTCAAGAAAGCATTTGAGCACACTCTGTATACTTTTGTCCTACACGAGAGATGTTTTTTCAAGCTATTCTGAGTACAAGAGATTCCATCAGCAAGGTTAAGCAGTCCTTGTGGACCCAGCGCACAGGTGAAAGAGTTGTTGTGCTGATTGTAGCACACATGTGATGGAGCTGTCAGGACGTCAACAGTCTGTAACCTTAGCTTTTACAGCACATTGCTTGGATCTAAATAAGCACTTGTAAAACATTTTGGATCTAAAACAAAGCACTTTTTTTACAGTGATTTATATGTTGTTGTTTTTTTTTAACCCTAACAATTGCAGTTTGTACCTTTTTATTCCATAAATGTGCAGTACGTAGGTTTGACATCTAGTGGTTGAGCTAGGTATTGCAGTCCAAATTCAAAATATTGGATGTTGTTTTTTTTCCCACCAGGCTGCTCCTCCTCAGTCTGACACACGCAGGTTACCAGATTGATGACACCCAACAGGAGTGAGCCAAGAGTGAAAGAATTCAAATGTGTATATTGTATACGAAGTAAATGCAAATGTATGAACATATGCGCATTTTCATCGAGCATTGCAAATGAAGCTAAAATAGCTGAATTTGCTTCGATCATGTCTTTATTGCAAATTCCGTTAATTTAACTTATGGAAAATTTGCTTCAGGATACAAAACATCCCGTGAGTAAACCAGAGCTAGTGCACTGTAAACTGCACAGCTATAATGCTTACATTTGTAATTTTTGTATCGTTTGCCAATTATAAACCACCTCATGTGGATTTTATACCTCTGAATATTCATTACATTTAGGAGGCTGCTAGTGTCCTCTGGAGGTCACATTTTTGTCCACACCTACAAACTTTGAAGCAGTCTTCAAGACAGAAATGAAATCAGCTGTGTTTTCTGTCAACTCAACCTGGGGTGCAAAATATAACTGGGTTACTGTTCTGGTTACATCAAGGATTGATTATTGCAATTGCCTCCTATCTGGTATCCCTCCTAACCAACTTCACAGATTACAGTTAATCCAGAACTCAGCAGCTAGGGTAGTCACCCGCTCGTGTGCTTCTGAACACATATCCCCAATCCTCTTTCACTTGCATTGGCTTCCTGTTCTTTATCGTGTACAATATAAAATTCTTCTATTAACTTACAAAGCTCTTCACAACCTGGCACCCGATTACCTCTCTGATCTTCTTCACTGGTACACTCCTTGGCGCTCACTGAGATCTTCTGCGGCTGAACTGTTGTCAGTTCCAAATTTTAAGATGAAGTCATTTGGTGGCAGGGCTTTTAGCTGCATAGCACCACACTTATGGAGTTCCCTGCCGTTAGATTTTGTCAGATGGACTCTTATTTCCAATTTTAAATCCCAGGTAAAAACCTTTCTGTTCAGGATTGCTTTTAGTGATTTTCTGGTTTAATATTATGTTTATTATTCTTCTGTCTTGTATTTTATGGTGTGCCTCTGACATATTGTAAGGTGTCCTTGAGTGCTTTGAAAAGCGCCTATAAATAAAAGGTATTATTATTATTATCTGCAAACATATTATAGTATTTTTATGCTTTAGAAGAGTCAACAACGTACAGTACATACAGCATCCTTAAACAAGTTTTGTTTATTTTTAACATCCTTTTGTTTATTAGAAAGTTCAAAAGAACAGCATTTAATTGAAATAGATTTAAACCTTGTAATTTAATTTCTGTCCTTTTTAATTGAAATGTATAGTCCCCCCCAAAAAAATCAGCATTTACTTTCCCTTGTGTGATTTTAAACCTTTTGAGTTTCTTTCTTCTATTGAACACAAAAGAAGATATTTTGAAGAATGCTGGTCGATGGCACCCATCAACATCTATAGTAGTAGAAATGACTATAGAAGTCAATGAGTCCCACCAATAAGCATTTTTCAAAATATCTTCTTTTGTGTTCAATAGAAGAAGGAAACTCAAATAGGTTTTGATCAAAAGAAAGAAACAGAATTGTTATTTTAAATTAAATTAATCACATTAAGGTTTCTTGTTCAATAAAAATGTTCATTTTCTTTTCTTTGAAATTTGTTTATTGATGGTGAATGCCATTAAAGCAAAAGCTTAGCCAAGAGTTTTGGAGATTTCAGACTTTCCTGCTCCTAGTTGACAGGAGCTAGCATAAACACACCAGCTGCCTGGAGGCGTTACTAATATGGCCGCCAAGTGAACCGATAAGGCGTTTAGAACCCATTTTATTTTTGTAACGTGCTGACTTTTATGTTAAATGGTTATGCAAGGGGAAAAAATTGTAGCACAGCATTTTATGTATTTAGAATTGATTGGACTGTAAAAAGGGTCTGTATATCAGTGGTGATTTTACAGAAAGGCCAAGATGACACAGGCCCAGTCAAACTGAAAAATAAATTCGTTTTTTTGTGTATGTATATGTAAAGAATAAGGTAGAGGTATTAAGATCCTGATGGATAAGTGCTGGTTGTTCAGTTCATTTCAGATCTTTTATTGGTCACAGTTTTTAATTACAATTCTAGATATTAATAAATGATTAACTATGACTTTTATATCAATAAACTGTTTTGGGTAGAATTAGGGATGTAGTATAAGATCATGCAGAATATGTACTTTATATAGACTAATATACAACCAATATATTACTAATAGCTAGCTAGGTAATAAGCCACTAGTTAATACTGAGAATTGGTACTTAAGCTTAAGTTACCTTTTTATTTTAAAGCTGTCATTCTGAGTAATCAGTCCGATGCCAGCTTGCCTCAGCTATAAAGGCCTGTATACATTTTGTACTGTCTCAAGTGCAAGATGACCCTATGTAAAACCTATTTTATATATTTTGTATAGTGTAATAGTGTTCCTATTTTGTATGGTCAGAGAGGTTAAAAGATATAGCTGTCTGATGAAGTTCTTGTGACAGTGTCTGAAATGGTACATTGGAAAAATTCTATTCATGTTATAAATGAATGTGAGAACTAGTATGAATGAAACTGGGATCCACTATTATTTTGTCACTGTCATGGGACCTACTGCATCAGTAGAATTGTTTCACTGGCCTGTCACAAATCCTCTCCTTTTGCCTAATGGATAGTAAAGTGTCCATCAGATGCGGATCTGAACTTCGGTCTTCTGAGTATTTTTGCCTACTGACAAACTACTGACACACTATACAGTAAATGTCCTTTTTGGGTGGAAGCAAAAACACTGTTTTCATGAATGTCTCTTTAAATGCAAATGAGCTGCAGATGCCTGCCAACACAACTCAAGGGTTTTTCATGCTCAAGCAGCAACATTAAGCACTAAATGAAGCTGTATTAAGTGTGAAAAGCTTAATATTGCGCATTATGAAATTTATGAATTTCCCCCCAAATTCAGATCTTTTTTTTTTTAAGTCTTAAAGGTGCAGTAGGTGATTGTCTTCAGAAACATTTTGTTGTTGTGCTGGTTGAAAGTCTCTTCACATTCCAATGGTAATGATTAAAGTAAATGATCTAAATGTATTTAGTGTGGTTTATTTATAAACTAATTTCGAGAGGATTACGTGCTTAGGATTGAACACAGCTGGCATCGCATCAGCTTCGTTTATTGCACCAATCAGACACGCTATAAATAACCAGAGTTTTTCACTCTAGTCATCTTCGTCTTGAAGAATCCCCCCTTCCACCCCTACTCCTTCCTTTCTCCTGACTGGGCGGCACGGCGGCCCAGTGGCTAGCACTGTTGCCTCACAGCAAGAACACCACTGATTTTGCCCCTCACCGGGCCGGTCGGCGTTTCTGTGTGGAGTTTGCATGTTCTCCCCGTGCTTGCGTGGGTTTTCCCCGGGCTCCCGGTTTCCTCCCACCGTCCAAAGACATTCACCATAAGTAAATTGACTTCTCAAAAAAATAGCATCTTAAGACATATCTCAAGCACGTTCACAGCAGGGGAGTTCTCGAGACCTACCTGAGCTCAAACTCCCCTCTCGCCCTTCAAACGGGAGGGAGCCCCGGGCTCAAGGATATTCTGAGCTCAGGGCTCTCTCCGGGGACAGCATGCCAAATACGCTTTATTTTCAATCATCAGCTAAGTGTGAACTCTTGAATATGTATTTTTATATTCTGGGTAAGGCATAGAACTAAAAAATGTTCGTCCAATTAAATATTGCCGGGCTGACAACTCCCATAATTCTGATAAATAGCCCAAACTGTCTGTCAGCAAATGTAGATTTGCATAACTGTGCACCCCTTCACGCAGATATGCCATTTGCCCATGCATTCATGTGCATACGAGACAATCACAGTCGCGGTAAAATCAAATGCTAAATCAAAACTTTTTAAAATCCTGAATTAATATTGGAGTTAGTTTTGCCCGCTGGAGGAAGGACGACACCATGGCTGAAGTATTTCTCTTAGACAGGTAATGTTATGTGTTAAAACTCTTTTAGTCACACAAAGCTGATGTAGATTGTGTTGCTTTATGACTGGGTTATATGCACGGAAGTGTTTTTTAGCCACTGAAATCTTCCGGAGAATGATCGATATGACTATTTTTAGTTTCATAAGGGACCTTTTACAGCATTGATAATGTAGATTTTTATTTAGTTTAACAACAAAACATAAGAAAATAGCGCTATTCTGCCTAGCCTGCTTTACTGAGGTGAAGTTGGTGAAGTTTATATTTACATTGGTTCATTTTTTAACAATGACAACCTGTGATGACCTCCCTATATTGTTTACCATGCTACTCTGAATATTCGGTCTGAAACAGCATGCAAGTATGGCTTAGTAATAAGTGTAATTCCTGCACGCTGCTGGCCAACCACTAACTACATTTCTAGCGGGCGAATGACATGATCTAGTGGGTTGTCTACTGTCATCTTTAAGGTGCACGTTCGTGTTTCAGGAGGCGTGGCTTTGGATGGCAGGGGAGGGAATGTGTTTTAAAGATATTATTCTAACCGGTTAGCGTTTTGGCAGATCACCTACTGCACCTTTAACTGCACTGTAAAAAATGCTGGGTTTCACATAATAGATTTATGTTGGGACAATATGAAGAAATTTAGTTAGCTTAATCATTTTCACAAATTTAAGTGGATTGAACATAAAACAAGTTGCCAATATTATACCAAATGCTATAAAACTGCAGGTTAACTATGTTTATATATACTAACTTATATTTGATTGTAACTTTAACTTAATTTAATTGTAATGCAATAATGTGCACCTTTTGTAAAGCTGTTTAGAAGCAATTATTAAAAAGCTCTATACAAATAAACTTGAATTAAATTGAATTGAATTATTTAGCTAATTCTATTTTTTATGACTGAATTCTGTAATTCTGTCCACAATTTCCACATTGCAGAAATCTTAGGGTCCTATTCATATGACTCCTTTAAAAGTTTGCCAATAAACATCTTTTCAATTCTTGGTGTAAGCATGATTTGGTTTTGGGAAGGGAAGGAAGAGACAGGTGCATGAGGAAACACACTGTTTAATTTATGACTTGAACTCAGGACCTGTGCTCTCTGTATCCTGTTTCATAGATCAGTGTGTTGGCTTTCACAGCATCTCGCTCTTTCTCTTTCCTTTTCCCATTTGTCTCCTCCTCCTCACTACATCTGCAGCGTCCCGCTCTCCTTCTCTCTCGCTCTGATGTGCGTCACAGGCTGGGTAAACATGTTTGCTGCGGGGTTTACCTGCTTGAATTTTACATAGTGAGTGGGCTTGAGAGAAGCTGTTTGTGTGTGTGTGTGTGTGCGCGCAGGTTTATGTGGTTTACAGGGACACATGGTCTATGTGGTTTACAGGGACATGGATAAGAGGTAGTTGCACTCTAATAAGGTGGTTTACAGGGACACGACTTGTGTCCTTATAGTTAAAAATGCTTAAAATAATAATTAACAGTGTCTTTTGTCAAAATTTTCCACAGGGTTGGGTTTATGGGTAGGGTAAGGACATAATATTAGTGTTTTTTTACAGCATAAAACGCTTATTACGCCTATGGAGAGTCCCTGTACTGTAAACTATATATACACAAGTGTGTATGTGTGTGTAATCCTGTAAATTTTTTACCTTGTGGGGGCTGTTTTTTGTCCCTATGAGAAACAGGGTTCATAAATCACACACAAAAAAAACAAAAGTATTTTGGAAATGTAAAACTTGAGATTTGAGATCACAGTTTCTTGTGAGGGTTGGGCTTAGGGCTAGGGTTGTGGCAAGAGGAGTTACAGTACAGTCTGTACAGTATAAAAATCATTATCAGACTTTGCAATGTCCCCATAAAAAATGAAAAGTGTGTGTGTTAGATGAGCTCCTTTGATCTGCGAGGCATGAACACGCTTGCTTCATTAGCCTCTTTTCAGAGACAGTCCTTCAGAGATCACTGACCACTGCAGATCAGCACCTTCAGCATCTGTGTGTACATTTCTGGATTCATTTCATATGGAAGATCACACATGTATCATTTGTGTTGGGTAGGATAGCTAAAACCCTGTTACAGAAATAGTTTTATTATTATTATTTTTTCATATCATCCTCATGCCACTACCAACTGCATTGTATACTGTAATTGTGGTCAAACGTCATCAAAAACACCTTAGCAACACTTTGAAACTGAACATCATCCAAAACACTCTAGCAACACTCTGAACATCATCCAA
>CAIGQW010055694.1:5796890-5810458 GCA_903798125.1 Danio choprae | reverse complement strand
TTTTTTTTTTTTTTTTTTTTTTTTTTTTTTTTTTTTAATATATTTTTATTTTTTTATTTATTATTTTATACTCCTAGACCCAGACACTGGGTTTTGTAACTTATAAAATAAAACTTAATTTCAATATTGCATATGTAACCAAATAACAGTTTAACTCACTAACATATTAATAATAAAACAAATTAAAATAATCAAGTAAATTAAAATTTTCTTTTCCATAGCTTGTAGCTATCTGTCAACTTTAGAGCATGCCAACAATGCATGAACATATGAATGCAAACAATGCATTGTATTAACAGCATGCCAACAATACATCATGGAAAAAAATGCAAACAAATGCATTAACCATATGCAAGCAATACATCTCCACACTATTGTTAAAGGATACTGTATGTAAAAAAAAAAATTCTATCCATATATCTGTATAAAAGGTGTGTGCACAACAGCGCAAACATTAAAATCATTGCACAGGTATTCATTAATATCTTGAATAAGTTTTTTCCCCCCACTTTGTTTGCGGTTTAGTAGTTTTGTTATTTGATTGTGTGGAGTTTGCATGTTCTCCCCATGTTTGCATGGGTTTCCTCCGGGTGCTCCGGTTTCACCCACAGTCCAAAGAGATGCGCTATAGGTGAATTGGATTAATTAAATTGGACGTAGTGTATGTGTGTGTGTGTGAATGAGTCTGTATGGGTAAATCAGGGACTAAGCTAAATGAATGAATGAACATATTCTAGTAATCTTACTTGCTGTGTAGTCTATTTTTAAAAAATATGTTGATATACACTGCATTAGGCACAGTATAAATGCTTTAGCAAGCACATCAAATGCTCGAACATGTTCAGCACTTGTATAGGTGGAGCTCCAGCTTTATTAAGAGCCATTAAAGTTCTCTTAAATGGACCCTAGACTGACATTTCTAGTTCTCTTTCTCTCAGCCTTAATCTCTCGCCCGCCCTCTTTTCATCTCTAGTTCCTCCTCTACCAGTAATCTGTATTTCTCAGAAGCTCCTCTTTTCACAAACATAAGACAGGGCAAAATCAATTTAGGCATGAGCAGCTTCCGGACTCCATTAATAAATGACGGTGGAGCAGTGCCTGTAAAAGCCTGGATTTTTTGTTTGACCTCTGAATCAAATGCATTATGTATTGTATTCTTGAAATGTTTGCACTCCTGTGGATTTGATGCCGGAGTATACAAGCTAAATAGTAAATATCAGTGTGGCAAAAATTGTGTTGGTGGTTCATTCCGCTGTGGTGACCCCTCATGAATAAAGGACTAAGCTGAATGAATGAATGAATGATCATTATTACAAGTTTAAGTGGATTGAACATAAAATAATTAAGTTGTCACTTGAAAGCCTTAAGAAGTGTGTTGCTTCAGCTCAATTTAAATAAGTAGTTTCAACAAGTAGTGAAAGTCATTTTTGAGTGAATGCTTGTCAGCTGTACTGTCCTGCTCAAACTTTTTCTGATTTTGATTGTAATTTAATAACATACACTTTTTGTAAAGCTGCTTTGGAGTAATAATCATTGTGAAAAGCACTTTACAAATCAACTTGAATTGAATCGCCCTCATCATCTGCTATTGGTCATTTAAACTGATAGTCCTGCCCCAATCTCATGTCATTGGTTGAGCAAATATTTGTGATGTAACAAGTACACTTGACAAAAAAAGACAAAGGTACAGAAACTTCACTACAGTCGTGGCCAAAAGTTTTGACAATGACACAAATATTAGTTTTCACAAAGTTTGCTGCTAAACTGCTTTTAGATCTTTGTTTCAGTTGTTTCTGTGATGTACTGAAATATAATTACAAGCACTTCATACGTTTCAAAGGCTTTTATCAACAATTACATGACCTTTATGCAAAGAGTCAGTATATGCAGTGTTGGCCCTTCTTTTTCAGAACCTCTGCAATTCGACTGGACATGCTCTCAATCAACTTCTGGGCCAAATCCTGACTGACACCAACCCATTCTTTCATAATCACTTCTTGGAGTTTGTCAGAATTAGTGGGTTTTTGTTTGTCCACCCGGCTCTTGACCACAAGTTCTCAATAAGATTAAGTTTGGGGAGTTTCCAGGCCATGGACCCAAAATTTCAACATTTTGGCCCCAGAGCCACTTATATATCACTTTTGCCTTATGGCACGGTGCTCCATCGTGCTGGAAAATGCATTATTCTTTACCAAACTGTTGTTGGATTGTTGGAAGAAGTTGTTTTTGGGCAAAATTGTGAGTGAGCCCACTCCCTTGGATGAGAAGCAACCCCACACATGAATGGTCTCAGGATGCTTTACTGTGGGCATGACACAGGGCTGATGGTAGCGCTCACCTTTTTTTCTCCGGACAAGCCTTTTCTCCAGATGCTCCAAACAATCGGAAAGGGGCTTCATTAGAGAATATGACTTAGCCCCAGTCCTCAGCAGTCCATTCTTTTTTTTCAGGATTAAGTTAATTTTCATGGCAAAGAAGGACTATGCAGATCATCTGATCACTCTTCATAACATTCTGGAGTATATGCAAATTGCTATTATAAAAACTTATGCAGCAACCTTTCCAGTTTCCAATATTTATGTAATTCTCAAAACTTTTGGCCATGACTGTACACTCAAAAAAAAATTCTTTTTGCCTTTAATGTTTTTTCTTGAATCAAATTAACTCTTCTAGTCATCTCAACTTCAGTCAAACTGACTAATAATATTAGGTTACACTTTGCATAGCTACTAAAAACTTTAGTTGAAACCTGATTAACTTATTAAATTAGGTTCAAGTAACATAAAATCATTTCTTGTTGTGAGTTTTTGTCATATTTTTTACAGTGTACAATCCCATGAAGCGCCACGAATGTTTGAATTAGATTCAAACATTCGTGAATATTGTGATAATTCAATCTAATTAAAGGACAATGACCCAAAGCACACCGCCAAAATATCAATGGAGTGGCTTTACAACAACTCGGTGAATGTCCATGAGTGGCCCAGCCAGAGCCCAGATCTGAATCCTATTGAACATCTCTGGAGAGATCTGAAAATGGCTGTACACCGTCGCTTCCCATCCAACCTGATAGAGCTTGAGAGGTACTGCAGAGGAATGGGCAAAAATTCCCAACAACAGGTGAGCCAAGCTTGTGGCATCATATTCAAAAAGACTTGAGGCTGTAATTGCTGCCAAAGGTGCATCAACAAAGTATTGAGCAAAGGCTGTGAATACTGATGTACATGTGATTTTTCAGGTTTTTTATTTTTTATAAATTTGCAACAATTTCAAAAAATCTTTTTTCTCATTGTCATTATGGGGTATTGTGTGTAGAATTTGAGGAAATAAATAAATTTAATCCATTTTGGAATAAGGCTGTAGCATAAAAATGTGGAAAAAGTGAAGCGCTATGAATACTTTCCGGATGCACTGTATTTCTATTGCAGAAATGTAATGCTCTGCCATCTTCCTTTCTGCCTGTTCCTGCATTCTCTCATTGCGTGCAGGATTCAATGTGACTACGTTCATTTTAATTAAGCAATTTATTTTTTTAAAAGCGAATTAACTAAACTAAAAAGTAACTCGCATTACATTTTTAAAAAAGTAACTCAAATATTATTACTTAATTTTTAAAAGTAATGCGTTACTTTACTCGTTACTTAGAGAAGTAATATTATCCGCTTGTTAAATTCTGTTTCCGCGTCCTAGCCGCTACTCATTTGAATTAAGAAAATGGCCACTTTTTTGTCCTATCACACATTAAAGTGAATTTTATATAAAATCATAGTGTAGGCTACACATCGGTCTCTGGACTTGCTGCATCACAAATACCAAAATTTTAACAATTTATAATAAATGAATCACTTTCTGGCCATCGGATACCAGGCATGGGTATATATATTGCGATCGTGATTTGTAAACGTTTATTGTTACCATTTGATGAGTCTCCCCATACAGTTTGAGATAGCACTTGGACCCGGAAGCCGCTTCACGTGACGTCACACTTAACAAGGATTACGTAACTCGCATTACTTGTAATGCATTACCCCAAAACTGGTAACTAATAACGTAGCTTTTCTGATTTTGAGTGTAATGCAATAACGTGCACCTTTTGTAAAGCTGTTTTGAAACAGTAATTATTGTGAATTTGTATTGAATCTTACTTATTATTATCAACGTTTCTTGTAATTGTCCATTTTTATTGCCTGGTATTTTTGTTCACATCATAACACACGTCTTTCTGAATTCTTTGATGAAAAAGTTCAGAAAGCAGCATTTATTTTGACTCATTTCAGAAGCATCACACCGAAGCTTAGCATAATGTTTGAGGACAGTCATTACACCACCGCCCATAGCAAGCACGCTGTAATTACATCCCAGCAATCACAGGTCAACCTGAGCACTGTTCCTAGAGACAAGCGTGTTTTGCATTAGCGTCCGCGGTTTAATGTATTTGGCCAGACGGTGTGCAGAGAGCAGATGTGGACTTCAGACGCAATGTTTGCTTGATCTGAGGATTTAAAAAGAGAGATTTGATGACATGCTTTATTGGATTATCCTTCTCTCACGACTCAAGCATTTAATGATCCCAGAGCACTGGCAGCATCATCGCCGTATCCAGAGATGCGCGGGTGTTGTTAATTCGTCACGGAGTCTATGCTCTATAAATAGCCCTCGTATTGCGTAATACGCGTGTCGGTGGCAAATCAATAGAGGATCTCCCAACAATCGACGGGGGTTTGCGTGTGTTGCATGGGTAAAAGGCTGATGGTGGCTGCAGTGTTTGGGATGATAATGTAATTGTTGAGGGCAGAATCTGGTATGCAAAAACCTTTGAGCTGTTTATGCGCATTCAGATATGCTGGTGCAAAATAAATTTAAATGCTTTTGCTTACTGTTTTATTCATCTGATAAGCACACTTGTGAAAGTAGCTATTCTAGATGAACTCAATAAACTTTGTGTTGGAAGAAAAAACAAAAAACTCCCACTTCTGCTCTGTTCCAAAACCTTGTGAGCTGCCCACGGAGCCAGCATTTTAATGCATCGTAGGCGAGCTGCAGATGCTAATGGCTATTGCTTAATGTGGGCTGCCTTGTTTAGGTAGGATGCCGTGTTTTGATGAGATTTTTTTTGTTGCACAGAACAAAATTCTATAATGGCGCAGTAAGAAATGCTACTGTCAGTTATGATGCAATTTAACAGTTCATCCTAAGCTGTTAAATGACAATTAATAATATTCACGACTGTTACAAATATGGTCAATATGGACGTTCTGATTCTAGGGACATTTTATGGGAAATAAATGACCATTTCTGGAGGTTTTTTTAAACTTACCTAAGCCACATACCTACTATGTATATATCAGAGAATAATTTAGCTTATTTAATTAATGCAGTATATGGCACCTTTAAATAGTTTTTATTTGGCTCTGTAGTGTTCATTTCAGCTGGAACTGCAGGGAAGAATATGTATGGGTATGTTTTTGAGGTTTTCAGAAATGCAGGAGAGATTTACAATGAGCCAGGGCTGCACAGTTGTCTTTATACGTTGTAAAAGCTGCGCATCCCACTAGGTTTTGGAAATGAGCTTAAGGGTATGAGTCAGATGGTGTTCTGACAAAGCGTATCAGGCATCTGGCTGCACATCTACATTTTCACTTTTTCTCTGCCTCATCTAAACATATCTTCCTGCTGATTTGAGATCATTTTAGAGTCAAACTTATAAATACTGCAGCGTTGGATCTATTGCTAAGGAAAGAAAGGCTGTCTGCACTGTCGATTTGCTTGATTTCATCTACTACCATGGCAGTCACACTCAACCTTTTCCATCATGTGGTGTCTTTCAGGTCCTGTTCATTGTATTTCCATTAATCAGCAGTACAGCTGGATACTAACAGGCTGTTTAAAGGGTTACTTCAGGCAAACATTAACATTCTGTGAACATTTACTCACCCTCATTTTGTTCCAAGCTTGTATGATTACCTGAGTGCAATTTATCTGAATGTCAATATGCTACTTTTCGCTGTTCACCCAAATTTAATGGATATCAACATGTTCGAATGTTCTATGTAATGTCAGTTATGAAATCTAAATATGTTCTAAGAATGCACAGGTTTCTTTTCTTGACTGTGCAAACATCAATGTTAACAAGATAGTTCACCCCATAATACAAATTTCCTAACATTTTAAGTTTAGTAAATTCATTCATTCATTCATTCATTTTCCTTCGGCTTAGCCCCTAGTTTATCAAGGGTTGCCACAGCAGAATGAACCGCCAACTATTTCAGCATATGTTGTATCCTTCCATCCGCAACCCAGTACTGGGAAACACCCATACACTCTCACATTCGCACACATATTCATTCACTATGGTCAATTTTGTTTACCCAGTTTACCTATAGTGTAAGTTTTTAGACTGGGGGAAACCGGAGCACCCCAAGGAAACCCAGGCAACACAGGGAGGACATGCAAATTCCACACAGAAATGACAACTGGCCCAGCCGGGGCTCGAACCAGCGACCTTCTTGCTGTGAGGCGACAGTGCTAACCACTGAGCCACTGTGCCACCCCAAGTTGAATTATTTTTATTTTAATCACTCTAAGAAAATGTTGTCATCACAAACAATGTGAGAATGTAATGTTCCTTTAATATTCACATTAAATTAAGAAAATATTATTCGGATTGATTTTCTGAACATTTAAGACGTTTTGGGATTTTTCGTTTTGTTTAATTGAAAATTTGAGAAAACATTATGATAATGTTGCGACAATGTACACAGTTACACGTCTAACGACGTTTACAACAATTACCATGTTGTGTTTGAATGTTCTCCAAGGTTCTAAAACAAAATATAAGTTGTTAGTAACATTAAAAGTGTTTGATGAACATTTATGGGGGAAAAAAGCTTATGGTGGAAGTTTTGAGAGTTATTTAACACCAAATAATGTTGAACAAGTGTTATATTAAATTTACACTCTAAAAATGGTTGTTGCAATCTTGCACCCAAAAAATAATTTTTGCTGCTTGTTCAGACTATTTATTTCAAATGAGCTGAAACAACACAATTCAGGAGATTTTTTTGAGGAAAATATATGTTCTATGTTTAATCTACTTAAATTATTTATGTTAACTTAATGGATTTGTGTTGGGACAACATGAATGATTTAGTTTGAAACCCTGCATTTTTTTTTGTGTGGGTCAAATATGGACAACCTCAAATTTTGGGTAAATATTTGTCCATATTTGACTCTGTTGATGACAACAACCCAGCATTTTTTAGCATAATACTGAAAGAATGTATCTTTATAGCTTTTCCCAAAGGTTCTGAAGGTTTTCTTGTCAAAACATATTTAGATTTACACAGAAGAAAGCCAGTCGTAATATTTGAAAGAACAAAAGGGCCAGTAAATGATGACAGAATCTTCAGTTTTGACTAAACTGCTCTTTTATTTCCTTGCTGCTGTCTCAGTGATGCTCCATTAAATAGAATTACACGACAAGCTTTCAGAAATGCAAGCAGTGACATCTGAATGGTATAAATGATTGAGTGACAGAGTGTGTTCACACAAACCCACGTACACACACCTCCTGACCTCGCTCTTTTCTTACACGCTCTGTTCTGCAAAGGTCAGGTTATTCCCCTTCTGTGTCCTTGGCACTGCAGCATTGATGGCCAGATCTTTATGACTGAAACATATTGCACTTGAATGTCACATGGACAAAGGCAGAAAGAGTGAGTGAACGGAGACACATCATTTGTGAGCACAGTTGCCATGGGGACTTTGACATCAGCACTTCCGCACAGGAGTTTTTTTTAACCAGAATGTGTATATATATGTGTGTGTGTGTGTGTGTCTGTGTGTGTGTGCATGTGCGTGTGCGTGTGTGCACGTGTGTGCGTGTGCGTGTGCGTGTGCGTGTGCGTGTGTGTGTGCATGTGCGTGCATGTCTGTGTGTTTGTGCTGATGATTGAGTTAAAAAGGAAGCAGACATGGTGAATGAGTGACACACACGGGTCATCCTCACAATCAGAGATTACATCGATAGTTCACCCAGAACACAAAAGTAGATATTTTGAAAAAAGCTGGAAACAGGTAACCGTTGATACCTACATTATGTGTTTTTTTCCAGCCTGATCCCACAAGGAAATGTAACTATTTCAGGTTTCGTCAGTCGTGCAAAAATGTACTATTTTTAAAAGGAGGGTTGGCACACAACCTCACCCCTAAACCCAACCGTCATTGGTGGATAAGCAAATCGTACTAAATTGTACAAATGAGATCATACGATTTCATACGAGTGAGCCAATAAATCATAAAGGTATGAATTTCCATGAGAGAGCGTTTGTCCATCCTAATATTGATGTCAATGGTTACTGGTTTTCAGCTTTTTTCAGAATACCTTATTTTTTGTTAAACAGGTTTTGAACCAATTGTAGAGTAAATAAAGTGTACACTTTTGGGTGAATGCTGCCTTTAACAAACACTTGTCAACTCAAAATGTCTTCAAACTTTCACCTGGTTACAGTGAAACTGTCATCAACTAACCAAAACAAACAAACAAACAAACTCAACAAACAAGCAAACTAAACCAACTAACCAACACACACCAAACTAACCAACCAAAACAAACAAACCAAACCAATTAAAGGTGCAGTAGGCGATCTGCCAAAATGCAAGCATAATATCTTTGAAAAACAGTCCCACCCCTGCCGTCCAAAGCCACACCTCTGGAAATCGCGAACACACCTTTGACAACCCTCTAGTTCATGTCATTCGCCAGTTAGAAAACTTTATAGTACTTTATAAAACTACAATTCTGAAAAACTG
Source organism: Danio choprae (assembly GCA_903798125.1). Classification (NCBI taxonomy): domain Eukaryota; kingdom Metazoa; phylum Chordata; class Actinopteri; order Cypriniformes; family Danionidae; genus Danio; species Danio choprae. The sequence goes on along the minus strand of CAIGQW010055694.1, from coordinate 5,801,647 downwards.
TATTATATCTAGCACGTTTTTAGTTATGTAGTTGCGTGCAGGAATTACACTTATTACTAAGCCGTACTTACATGCTGTTTCAGACCGAATATTCATGGTAAACAATATAGGGAGCGCGTCACAGGTTGTCATTGTTCAAAAATTAACCAATGTGAATATAAAACCAACTTCACCTCAGTAAAGTAGGCTAGGTGGAATAGTGCTATTTACTGATGTTTTGTTGTTAAACTAAATAAAAATCTACATTAACCAATGCTGTAAAAGGTCCCTTATGAAACTGAAAATAATCATATCGATCATTCTCCGGAAGATTTCAGTGGCTGAACAACACTTCTGTGCATATAACCCATTGATAACACAACTCAATCTACATCAGCTTTGTGTGACTAAAAGAGTTTAAACACATAACATTACCTGTCTAAGAGAAATACTTCAGCCATGGTGTCGTCCTTCCTCCAGCGGGCAAAAATTAACTCCAATATTGATTCAGGATTTGAAAAGGTTTTAATTCAGAACTTGATTTTACCGCTGTGAACCAACCAAAACAAACAAACCAACCCAGCAAACAGGCCAAACAATCAAACCAAACCACCCAAACAACCAACACACACCGAACCAAGCAACCAACCAAAACAAACAAACCAAACTACCCAACCAATCAACACACACCAAACCAACCAACCAAAATAAACAAACCAACCCAGCAACCAGTCCAAACAATCAAACCAAACCACCCAAACAACCAACACACACCAGGGGGGTATTCCAGAAAGCTTACCATCTGCTAAACCCTAAACTCTCGGTTGATTAACCAAAACCTGCTTACTGTATGTCGGTTCCAAAACAGCTGATAAGAGTTAGTTACATCAACCTCCTGAATATAACTGCGGGTTAACTGCACGGCGCATACCTGAAGGCATTTTCAGTAGATCGCCGAATTCACGAGTCACCATAGAAAGTCAGGGTGAGAAAAAAGGGCAACCCACTTTACAGAGGCGGAGTTGGAGGTTTTAATGCGGGCGCACGAGGAATTAAGGCCGATTATAAAGAAAAAGCAATACACATCTGCATTAACCAAGGAAAGAAATATAAGATAATAAATAGATAACAAAAGAAAAAATAAATAACAAAAGAACATGTGTTAGTTTATTAAATTACACATGCCACCCTCCCTTTTATTGTAATGAAAAATTTATGGTAACTTTAACATCCTTTTTGAGTATGTTGTGTAACCATTCATGCATTTAATTTTCCTGTCACTAATTTCTTAAGGCCACAATAATAATGTGCATTGACTAGTTTATGAAATTGTAATCCTTCTGGAGCTAGAAGAACTCTTGTTCAAAGGTTAAATTAAGTACAAACATTCTCTTAAAAGGTAATATTTGATTACTGGAGCTATGTATTAAACACTCTAGAATATTCTTTCTGTCATGTAGCTAATAGAAAGGAGGCTGAGGCCTGTCTAACTGCTGTCGGCTACCAAAAAACTCTAAGGTGCTGCTCTGTCCCTGAATAAAGGCTAATCAGTGGTTGAATTGTTTGACCTTAAACCACACAATTTGACACGGTTGTAAGTGATTGTTGTCAGGTAGCTTTAGGTTCTTTTTATGCTTTTTGTTTTGCATGCAGATTAAGTTCCTTCTGCCTCAACTAACAAACAGTGTACGAATTTGTCTGCATTTTTACCTATTTGAATTTCACTATTGTATCACAAAACAATCTTTTATTTATTTATTTTAATTCTAAAGTAGCTGTATAAGGTCCATCTCCAAAGACAAATAAAGTCACATGAGCATCATCTTAAGGTGAGAAATGTAAAGGAAAATGTTGAAAGGTGTGTATAAAGTAATGTAAAATAATATATCCTTCATTTTATTTCAGGAAATAAAGAAATGAACAGTGCTTCATACCAAACTATTTAATTAAACATATTTTTGACAAATCATGTCTCTTAGAACTCTTTTATCTCTGTGGTCTGCTTGGGTCACTGAGGCTTCCTCTGGGTCAGGCTGAGTGCAGGGTAGGGTGTCACCAGCAAGTAACCAAAGTAGTGCCCAGTAATGATTGAAGTGTATAATACAAATATAGTAAAAAAAAAAAAAACATTGTGTAAATCAAATGTATCCTGCTGGAATGTGTGTCATAATGAAAACTCACTGAAGATTCTGGTATCATGTACAGACCCGGCCATTTAGGCTCAACATAGTGATGAGGTGGGGTCATCACATATGAGCTAGTTAGTGGAAGCAATAATGAGTTTAACAGTTGTAACACCAAAAGAGGCTGCAATTAATGCACCCAATAGCGTTTGGAAACCCTGAAAAAAATTATATTAAAAAAATGTATCAAGTGTGTGTGCAGTGTGAATAGATGTATATATGAATATGAATGACCACATCTTAAAATATGGATATATTTTCCTAGAAAAGACAAAGCTGCCACTTCTTATAATATTATATATAGGCTACAGAAAAATGTGTTATTTAATGGCACACTCACCACTACGATATTGCCGCGCTCTGAAACGTCTGTGTAATGATACGCAGTGGTTTATGGCCAAGGAACTGTACAAAAGTGTATAAAACAGTTCAGTGCCAGGCATACTGTACAGATGGTTCTAAACACTATTGCCACATTGTACAGTAAAATGCCCTGACGCAAAAACAAAGAGCTGCGCTGAATGTTTTCTATGGTAAGCGCAGACCCGCGCAAAGGTTTGTTAAATACATTAACGATTCTTTTAAAAAAACGACAACGCTCATTTAAATATTCATTTGGATATGAAAAAACCTATGCACTTATAACCCTCTCAAGATCTATATCTAACTCTATATCTGTGTTTCTACGTCCATCAAAATCCTCATCAAACAAGCACACAATTCAATTCAATTCAATTCAATTCAAGTTTATTTATATAGCGCTTTTTACAATGTAGATTGTGTCAAAGCAGCTTAACATGTTCTAGTAAAGTCCAGATTTCAGGGTTTAGTTCAGTTTAGTTCAGTTCTGTTCAGTGTGTGTGTGTATAAAATCAGCCAACATTTGACATGCACGACTTGCATTTGTTGTGTAAATGTATTCGGAAAGTACATATTTCTTGTGATAAAATCAGATCAGCTGACCAAACCATTACCTCCTCAGAAGAGTTTGTCAGCCTTTGGATCTGCACCACTTTGAATGGAAGGATGCAAATAAGAGCTGGTCAAAGAAAGCCGGTGTGCTTCAGTGGACATGAACCATGTGTTGTGCCACGCTGGAGTGATTTCATTTACACACAAAAGGCATTCGCTAAGAAATGGGAACAGCTTGTTTATCGTGTGCCCTGTGTGTTTTCGCTGGTTATTTGGTTGTTGGGAGTGTTTATGGTTTGTAAGCTTGAGCAATGGCCCTCAAACGTGATTGACAGGAGAGCTGAAAAAGTGATGTTGACTTGAGTTTGGGGTCAAGGTGACCTGCACTTTACTGCACATCATTATGCCTTTAGTTCTTACTGTATTCGGCATTGTAGCTCCGCCTCTGATACATTATTGCTGAGCCGCATTGCTGAACATGCATCTTAGGTATGGAATGAGTTACACTGGATGAGTTGAGACTTTAGAAACGTCTGTAAGGATTTTGCATTAAATAATACATTCTTCTTATACCTACACTGTTAATAATGTTCTGCAGCTGCAATCCAGTAACTTACTTTAAATCAATTACAGCAAAAATACTGTATTTACAGCAGCACCATTCATCTTGCTGTGTATGTATTAAATTATATGTATATCATTCATTCATTCATTTTCATTTCGGCTTAGTACCTTTATTAATTTGGGGTCGCCACAGCGGAATGAACCGCCACTTATCCAGCATATGTTTTACGCAGCGGATGCCCTTCCAGCTGCAACACATCTCTGGGAAACATCAATACACACCCATTCACACTCATACACTACGGACAATTTAGCTTACCCAATTCACCTGTACCGCATGTCTTTGGACTTGTGGGGGAAACCGGAGCACCCGGAGGAAACTCACGCCAACACAGGGAGAACATGCAAACTCCACACAGAAATGCCAACTGATCCAGCCGAGGCTCGAACCAGCGACCTTCTTGCTGTGAGGCGAACGTGCTATCCACTGCGCCACCGTGAGGCCTATATGTATATCTTTACTGTAAATTCATTCATTAATTTTCCTTCAGCTTAGTCGCTTATTTATCAGGGGTCGCCACAGCAGAATGAATGGAATCTATTCCAGCATAAGTTTTACACAGCGGATGCCCCTCCAGCCGCAACCCAGTACTGGGAAACACCCATACACTCTCACTTTCACACACACACATACACTACGGCCAATTTAGTTTATTCAATTCACCTGTACCCGCATGTCTTTGGACTATGGGGAAAACCGGAGCAGCCAGAGGAAACCCACACAAACACTGGGGGAACATGCAAACTACAAGTATAGTGTCTCAGATACAACTAGGTAGCATTACTATTAATATAGTTATATAGTTGTAGCAATAATAAAATACTTTACAAAAAGCATCATTTCAGTTTTTTCTATTTCAAAATGTGTCATGGTAATGTGTTAAATATGTGTATGTCACATCTAATATCAAAGTTTTGTACTATGTATAGGTATCATCAATATATAAATACACACATCCGTGCATATATTTGGGAAAATACATATAATATAATATAATATAATATAATATAATATAATATAATATAATATAATATAATATAATATAATATAATTGTTTG
>CAIGQW010055694.1:5786687-5796790 GCA_903798125.1 Danio choprae | reverse complement strand
AAAATAAATATATTTGTATTTATATATATATATATATATATATATATATATATATATATATATATATATATATATATATATATATATATAGATCAATCATCGGTTTGAGTTGTTACTGAATAAAATGTTGAAATTGTAAGTAAGCAGAGATACTATTTGAGTCTTTCTGCTTGTGTTTGTTTGTAATTCACCAGCAGTTTCTTACTGAAAAGCATTTTAAGTAAATCGCACCTTTTTTGGTTCACTGTGCTTGAGTTTCAGTTTTTGTTTGCAGGCTGGTGTTAATTAGATAACATAAGCCATTGAGAAATGAATTTGGGTGCGAACAGCAGGGTGGAGCAGCAAAGGTCGCTGTTTTGAAGGAGGCCGAGGTGTCGTGCTTTAAGAGCTGGAATAATGAGAAGGGGGCCAGGGAGACTCGTGACATTTTTCATGTTAATCTGACCCCAGAACAGTGGGCACATTTGTCAGAATGCCAGGTAGACTTGTTACTAGGCGTAAACGTCTTGCGACCGGTGTGCTCCAACACAGTAAATGTCACGACAAAGAGTGTGTCCTCTTTTGGCTACAAGCGTGCATCTTGAAACAGACTTGCTTTCACAACATCTAAAGAAAATACATTTCAGCTGATCAGTTATAGCGGTTGCTAGCACATTGAAGCTAATGATATGCTCTATTTTTACTTTCCATTTCAAGCGTGAAAAAATGGGTTGGATGCACTCTATGGCCCCAGTGCTTTAGAATACACTAAAAAGAGACCAAAACCCAAATGTATACAAGATAAGAGCGGTTGTTAAAATTAGTTAAATGCATTACATAGCCATATCCATAACCATTCGCAAAGACTGTATTCTAGTACAGTGTTTGCCAACCGTGTTCCTGGAGGCACACCAACAGTACATATTTTGGATGTCTCCCTTATCTGACCTGTTATCTTCAGGTTTCGGAGTCTCTGCTAATGTTCTGATGAGTTGATTCAGGTGTGTTTGATTAAGAAGAGGTTAAAAATCTGTACTGTTAGGGTGCCTTTAGAAACAGGGTTAGGAACACTGTTCTAGTAGCACTGCTTAGCATGCTAGCAAATGACCAGTTCATCCAAAACAAACTCACACACATATTGATGGACTTTGTAGCAGGAAATGAAAACTGCATTTTTTGTAAAAAGAGGTGAACGTGAAAGTTTACGCGCATCTGGTTTCCATGGATTGTTTTTTTTCTGTCAGGAATACTGAGAAACTCAATTCAAATTGTTCATGCTCTGTTCTCATCCTCAATGAGCTTTTTCCCCATGAGTTACTTTTAAATGTTTTCCACTAATAAAAGGTTAGTTCACGCTAACACAAAAACTGCTCTTTATGATATGTTATAAATCAGTTGGTGAACATGTGCACCATGATTGTAGTATGTCCAATAATGTTTTGGTTAACAATCCCTTTAAATAGACACAAAACTGTAAAACCCAAAGAAAACTGAGTGTAAATTACTAGAAAGCCTTCACTGTAAAAAAAATGCTGGGTTCCACACCATTCCTTCATGTTGTCCCAGCACAAATCAATTAGGCTAACAATTGTTTTACTAATTTAAGTGGATTGAACATAAAACAATGAAGTTGTCCAAAAACAATTAAGGAATTGTGTCGATTTACTTCATTTTAAATAAGTAGTTTGAACAAGCAGCAAAAATATTTGTTGAGTGTATGATGAGTAAATAAATATGGTGACATCATAAAATATTTGCTGAAACTCATTCATTTATTTTCTTTTTGGCTTAGTCCCTTTATTAATCTGGGGTCGCCACAGCGGAATGAACCGCCAACTTATCCAGCATAGGTTTTACGCAGCGGATGCCCTTCCAGCTGCAACCCATCTCTGGGAAACACCTATACACTCTTGAATTCACACACATACACTACGGACAATTTAGCTTACCCAATTCACCTATACTGCATGTCTTTGGACTTGTGGGGGAAACTGGAGCACCCAGAGGAAACCCACGCCAACACAGGGAGATCAAGCAAACTCCACACAGAAATGACAACTGACCCAGCCTAGGCTCGAACCAGTGACCTTCTTGTTGTGAGGCGATCGTGCTACCCACTGCACCACTGTGACGTCCTTTGCTGAAACTGACAAACCCAAAGTTTTAATGTCTATATCTATTACATGCAGATTTTGTCACTGTTTTGTATCACACTAGATTATAGACTAACATGTTAATACTAACACCATTAAAAACTTTCATTTGGATTTCACTGAGACTTTAAAAGCAACAAGTTGAATTTACTTTAAAAAGTGAGTAAACCCATTGCACCTTGGAACTGTTGACTTTTCTTTCATTCATTCATTCATTTTCATTTCGGCTTAGTCCCTTTATTAATCTGGGGTCGCCACAGCGGAATGAACCGCCAACTTATCCAGCATATGTTTTACGCAGCGGATGCCCTTCCAGCTGCAACCCATCTCTGGGAAACATCCATACACACCCATTCACACTCATACACTACGAACAATTTAGTTTACCCAATTCACCTATAGCGCATGTCTTTGGACTTGTGGGGGAAACCGGAGCACCCGGAGGAAACCCATGCCAACACTGGGAGAACATGCAAACTCCACACAGAAATGCCAACTGACCCATCCGAGGCTCGAACCAGCGACCTTCTTGCTGTGAGGCAAACGTGCTATCCACTGCGCCACCGTGAGGGCGAACTGTTGACTTAATTTTTTTTTATAATTATGCACATATTTTTTTTTTTAAAGTCAACCAATTAATTTTTACAGTGTAAATATGGTCTGTTTTACTATTTACAAGCCATTCTCCATTCCCAAGCATGCTCCTCTGCCAGTTTACCTCCGTCTTCAAAGTTTTAAAACTGGCATACTTATAAGCTGGCTTAAAGTGTCCAGTGTTGATTTGAGACGTGTGTGTGGATGGAATGCAGCAGGAGATGATGTGCTTTCCTCTCCAAGCACAGCAGGTCCAGAAAATGAACCGTATGACCGGGCCTGGCCGTCTGATTTCAGTCAACTGATTTTTTTTCTTTCTCCCCCTCACACCCTTCCCCTTCACACTCTAACTTCCAATTCCATCCACAAATCGAGCTGCTCTCTTGACACCTCCAAGTTTTTTTTCTGTATTTTTTTGACTAGACTGATGTCTCAGCATGTCATTTCTTCCTTTTTCCTTCTAGCGCAGGGGAAAGAGATAGTTGTTTGATCTTCAGAGGCCATTTCCACATCTTACAGCTCTTTCTGAACTTCAAATGACTGTGCCTCAGGGCGAGCAACTGCAACTGCAGTAAAGACAAAGCCACATGCCAGATTGAAGTCATGGACGTGCCAACAAGGACACGTTTCTGTTGCATCTCCTGTTCCTCAGGAAGCACTTGGACATAAATGACATTCTTCCAAAACACTGTAAGAATTCCAGGAATTGGTTTTGAAACTGTAATATAGACTAAGCTCTCTATATCACTACACAAGGACTGGGTTCACTTGTCTGGTTATTGCAGGACAATTTCCAAATATTGAAATACTGCAATTAATTACTTGCTGTAGTCATAAAGTCATTCTTTTTGTTTCATGAAACAAAAAGATCAATAAGTGCAGTGACCACAAGCTGTAAAGCACCAAAAACGATATTAAAGTTCGGCTATCTGAAGCTGTTCAATGCAGCGCGGTGGCTCAGTGGTTAGCACTTTTATCTCACAGCAAGAAGATCGCTGGCTCAAGTCCCAGCTGGGCCCGTTGGCATTTCTATGTGGAGTTCTCCCCGTGTTTGTGTGGGTTTCCTCTGGGTGCTCCGGTTTCCCCTACAGTCCAAAGACGTGCTATAGGTGAATTTAATAATTCCGTGAATAATGGCTGTAATGTGAGTGTATGGGTGTTTCTCAGTACTGGGTTGCGGCTGGAATGGCACCAGCTGCGTAAAACATATGCTGGAATAGTTGGCGGTTCATTCCGCTGTGGCGACCCCTGATAAATACAGGACTAAGCCAAAGGAAAATGAATGAAGCTGTTTAATAATATTGCAGTGTGTCAAAATTTATATTGTGTGCATTAATTTTCACTTTAATTAGTGAGAATCAAACTTATGGTGACCCGAGTTCAATTCTCATCGAGGTCCTTTTGTGTTTCCTTCTCTCTGTCCCAAGCGTTCGTCTTTAAACTCTCTACTGTCCTGTCAAAAATGTAAACTATAAAACCACTTTAAAAATATAATATATTATTATATATTTAAATGACACTAGCTTCTTATCTGTACGCATGGATCTGTGAAGACAAAACAAAAAACAAACAAACAAAAACACTATATATGGTGCATTTCAGGTAGGCTACAACTTTGTAACCTTTTAAACTTGTCCATTTTCAGGCCTCAAAAAAGCTGTTTTTGTATAAATAAATAGCCAAAATGTGTAAAAGCTTTGGTTTTTGGTTCATTTGGTTCAAAAAGGTGTCATTTAAACACCCCCCTTTAGATGCCATATTTACTTCAGCAAAGACCATGGTAAAGCCAGCATGCCCTGACATGTCACACCCGCCGTGTGAGATAATGTCAGTGTGTGAGAGATTTTATTGCATCTTTCCATTATCACAATGGCAGCTGACCAGTTAATGCTGCAATGTCAGTCATCTAATGGAGGTCTGATTAAACTGTAACTGAGATTGGAGCTGGTATTGTTGAGAAATCGTTCAGTGTTGTAAACAGGCCTGAACTAGAGAGACATTTCAGTGTGCATCTTTTATCCAAAACAAATCAATACCTTTATGATCTTAGGCTAAAATGAAAGGTATGATAATAGGTTTTTCATACTGTGGAGTGGTATAGTGTAAAAGGTTTATGATAGAGGAGGCCATGACGTCAGTTTCTCGTGCACGAGCATGAAAAACATTAAAATGTTAGAAATGTATTTGAAATTAACATTAATACACATTTAAATGTGACCACAAAACCAATAAGTGTCAAGTTTTGGTAATGGAGATATGAAGAAATTGCTTCCCATTGATGTATGGTTTATTTGGATGCTACAATATTTGGCCAGGGTGGCACGGTGGCTCGTTGATTAGCACTGTCGCCTCACAGCAGTTCGAGTCCCGGCTGGACCAGTTGGCATTTCTGTGTGAAGTTTGCATGTTCTCCCCGTGTTCGCGTGGGTTTCCTCCAGTTTCCCCCACAGTCCAAAGACATGATGAATTGGGTAAGCAAAATTGGCCATAGTGTATGTATGTGTGTGTGTGAGAATGTGAGAGTGTATGGGTGTTTCCCAGTACTACAGGTTGCAGCTGGAAGGGCATTCGCTGTGCAAAAGATATGCTGGAATATTTGCCGGTTCATTCTGCTGTGGCGACCCCAGATAAGTAAGGGACTAAGCCGAAGGAAAATTAATTAATGAATAATTGGTTGAGATACAACTATTTGAAAATCAAAATAATGAGAAAATCGCTTAATTAAGCTCTTAGCAATGTATATTCCTAATAAAAAATTGAGCTTTCATATATTTACAGTAGGACATTTACAACATATCTTCATGGAACATAATCTTTACTTAATATTATAATGATTTTGGCGTAAAAGAAAAGAAATTGACAAACACAATGTATTTTTGGCTATTGCAACTTAAAACTGCTTTTGTGTGCGAAGTTACAAATGATTAATTTTAAAATAAAACATGCACTCAACACAAACTTTAAGCATAGGTATTATATAGGCTGATATTAAATATATTAGTACAATATTTGTAGTAATATGTTTGCAGTTTTTGCTTTCAGAAGTTTTTTTTTAAATCTGTTTTACTTCACAAATACCATAGTGGGCTGACGGCAGTGGAAATAAAGTGTGACAAGTTATGTAAGCGCAGTTGTTTTGGAAAAATACTACTGGATTTGTAGGCGTGTGGGTCTATAACTTATAGGCAGTGCTGACACACACACACACACACACACACACACACACACACACACACTAACCTAAATGAGCTGTTCGTGGCGTACATATCCCGAACTGTATTTTGCACTTGTGATGTGGGTGGTTTAATGAATAACTAAATCACATAGCTAGAGTGGAGAAACTAGATAAACTGTTATTTCGTTTATGCAACAGATCCATTCGGGGTAATTGGCCGAGCTTTCGTGAAATGTCATAATACAAATTGTCTGAAGTGACAGCGAATGGCACGGTCATTTTCGTGCTGTTAGGCTCTTTTGCATAATTTACCATGCGCCCGAATGGAGCTGTATGTTGGTCTGGTTGACAGCCTGTGTAATTTAGCTTCCATCCAAACGTCTCTGGATCAGCTCTCCGGCATTGTAACTGTGACTCAAAGCCTATTTAAAGAGAAGATAAGGTCAGTGTAACAGGTCACTGTCAGCTTTGTAATCCTAAAAAGAAATGCCAAAGCACTACACAGTTCAAAACTATTTGGATAAACTCTTAATGATATAAGTAATCAATTTAATCTTTGTTTTTTTTTATTTAAAAAAGAATATTTGTTCTGGCAGCGGGACACTTAAGTTTACTTCATTATACTGCAATTAAGTCCTCATATAATCATGACAAACTATATATATATATATATATCAGTGGCTTCTGAATACTTTATCACTTTTTATTATGTACAAATACTCTTCATTAAACATGTAGACACAGACATCACCTATATGCTATAAAAGTGCAGGTTAACTATGTTTATATACAATAACTTATATTTAATTGTACCTTTGACTTAATTTGATTGTAATGCAATAATGTGCACCTTTTGTGAAGCTGCTTTGAAACAATAATTATTGTAAATACAAATAAACGTGAATTGAATATAGGGAAAAGTTATAGATCCAAACGGTCACGCGCGCGTACAGCCACGAGTTGTGGAGGGTTTCATACTAAATGTGCTCGCCATTATACAATTATTTTGTTCAAAAGGGTGCGAGACAGAGTAACTGTCATGAAAAAAAACATGTGAAGACGTCAGCGAGTGGAGTTGCTAAATTAATGAATGAATCTAATACTATATCAAATGAATAGGTTGTGGATACATTTGGAGGAAACTCGTGAGAACGTTTGCTTTGATGAAATGCTAACAAACATTTGACATCGTTTTGACATCTCGCATGGTTCAGTGGGATATCAATCATTTCAATTTATGCTCCTGCTACATGTTATTCCCCTTTCATGTTACGCCCCTCTCTTGCAGTTTGAAGACAGGTACTATTGGAACTAGGGGGCATCCTCATATAGGCTCTGTCCCCCTCTCTACACTGTTTCTCTGTTTGTCCACACCTCAGGTGACCGAAACCGAAACTTTCTGAAAACTTTGGCCAGGGTGAGGATTATCCTAAATTTTTCACCTCATGACATCAGAATGCATGCTGTTTTCTCCTTTCTGATTGGCCAACATGGCTGGGGTTCACACCAAACATGTTTGCATTGATTTGTATGCAGTTTACTTGTGCAAATACTTAATTCCCTGTTTGGTGTGAGCCCAGCATAAAAGTGTCGCCTGTTGGTTCGGTGTGCACTTAACATGCATCACAGTGCGTTTTTGCATTTTCATGTGGACAGAGTTTGTTTTTTAAAAACAAAAGTGGGGAAACCCCGTTTATAAAAATACCAATGTATGTGTGGATAGGGTCATAGTCACCAATAGAAACTGGATGTCAATCGCTGGTAATGTTAGGTACTGCACCTAAACAAAATCTTAGTCAAAGCTCATGTTTTGAGATAACAACTTTAAATTTAAAAACAGATCTTTTAAAATACATATTTGATGTAATATAATAAAATATAATTCTTTAATTTTTCATATAGCGCAGTGGGTAGCGCTGTCGCGTCACAGCAAGAAGGTCGCTGGTTAGGCCTTGGCTGGGTCAGTGGGCATTTCTGTGTGGAGTTTGCATGTTCTCCCCGTGTTGGCGTGGGTTTCCTCCGGGTGCTCCGATTGTCCAAAGACATGCACGATAGGTGAATTGGGTAAGCTAAATTGTACGTAGTGTATGTGTGTGAATGAGAGTGTATGGGTGTTTCCCAGTGATGGGTTGCAGCTGGAAGGGAATCTGCTGCATAAAACATATGCTGTATAAGTTGGTGGTTCATTCCGCTGTGGGGATCCCTGATTAATAAAGGGACTAAGCCGAAAAGAATGAAAATGAATGAATTATTTTCAGAAACGTAAAGGCACATACCTTGCTTTTGTTATGGGACAGGTTTGATCTTTTTTTTTTCAGGTTTGAAGTTTTTGGTTTGAAGATTGGCAATCATTTAAGTTGAACATGTCATTTCATATCATGGGGTTATATTTCCATTAAAAAAACTCAACAAATTGATCAAAAACAGGGTTTATTTACATAATTGATTGTAGCAGTAGTTATAAATTTCTACTAGAACATTATCTATTTTCTACAGTCTTTTTAATATGCTATTACTCTACCATATTAACACATTTTTCAACATAAACCAAATATTTTATAAACCATAAACCCTTTATCAACCATATATGATAACTTCATTGACATCCATTATAATATGTCATAAAAGTGTTATATTATTGTAGTAAAACTCCAATGAATATTTCAACGTGTGCCCTATAAAGGGTTAAACAGGTGTAAGCCATGCTATTTAATTCTTTGAATACTATATCAAACATACCAGTCACAAATTCTTAATGGTATAACTAATGGAATAAATGTAATCTTGTATAAAAGCCAAGGTTATGGTGAATACAACCCAGTGTTTGCGCTACGAGATACAATAGATTTCTTTCTGAGCGCTGGCTGGTGATTAGAGTTCTGACACCTTCCTCCTACTTCTTTTTAGCGTTCCCATTTATTTCACCTCCCCCTCACTGCAGCTGACATCAAAGAACATCTGTTTGTTGTGCAAACCCGCCTCTGAACTCCATGTTAAGTCTCAGCACTCGCCAATGTCAAAAGTTCTTCATTCAAGACCGGTAGCTAGGAGAAGGAAAGAGAGAGTTGAGGTTGCATGGGTTTATCTTGTGCTTTGTGTGTGTGTGTGTGTGTGTGTGTGTGTGTGTGTGTGTGTGTGTGTGTGTGTGTGTGTGTGTGTGTGTGTGTGTGTGTGTGTGTGTGTGTGTCTGTGTGCATGCATGTTTACGCATGACTCTCATATGAAAAACCAGCAGTGCATCCAATCAGGGAACAGTATTCAGCTTTGCTTTTCCCAGGAAATTAGTCTGCTTTTCTCCTAGCTGCAGTGAGGCAGAAAAATCACAGGCCATTAGGCACAGAAAACACATGAGCACCGTTCTTATTGTGCTACGGCATAGCATATCCTCTCTCATAATAATAAAATCAGATTTATATCGCGTGTAAAGGTGCAGGTAGGGGATTAAACGCATGACATTCTTTGATAAAAGCAAGACACACAGAAAAACAGGTATATCGGCCTGCTGTTTGGAATAGGATATGCTGACTGAAACATGAATACAGTCTTACTGTTTTGATATATAGTAGATAGATAGATCCTTCCATGTTTACATATTAATGGGAATAAAGTGGAATTTAAGAAAAGTGTTGAACTAATTCACTTGGTAGAAAATTTTAATTTTGGTTGAACTCAAATTGGTGATAAACTGAAGTTTCACGATTTAAACTGATTTCAACATTGTATTGTGATAATTACTAGTGGAAAAAAATAAGAAATATAAAAAAATGGATGCATGGGTGGATAGATAAATGAGTGCAGAGATATCTGAGAAATGAAAAACTGATTTCATGGGATAGAGAGAGACAGACAGATAGATAGACAGACAGACAGACAGACAGACAGACAGACAGACAGACAGACAGACGGATAGATAGACAGAGCTATAGACAGACAGACAGACGGATAGATAGACAGACAGATAGATAGATAGATAGAAAGACAGACAGACAGACAGACATACAGATAGATAGACAGAGCTATAGACAGACAGACAGACAGACAGACAGACGGATAGATAGACAGATAGATAGATAGACAGACAGACAGACAGACAGACAGACAGACAGACATACGGATAGACACAGATAGACAGATAGATAGATAGACAGACATACGGATAGATAGATAGATAGATAGATAGATAGATAGATAGATAGATAGAT
>CAIGQW010055694.1:5771120-5785370 GCA_903798125.1 Danio choprae | reverse complement strand
ATATATATATATATATATATATATATATATATATATGAATATAATGTTGCAGTACCAATTTTCTGCAAGGACATAATCTATTTTCTACAGTTGTTTTACTATGTTGTAACTGTACCACAACATATTTCCCAGCATAAACCAAATATTTTGTAAACTATTAAATGGGTGTAAACCATACTATGTAATTCTTTAAATATTATATATTAAATTTTATATCAAACGTAACAGTAATAGCTATATTATTGTAGCCTATTGTTTATTTGCGTTTTTACATGTCTAAAGTCAAAATTATAATTTCATAAATATATATATATATGTGTGTGTGTGTGTGTGTGTGTGTGTGTGTGTGTGTGTGTGTGTGTCACTTTAAATCTCCTGACGTAAGTGACGATATCAGCACCTTAGATACGGATATTCCATACACAGGAGCATCAGAAAAGGGAGATTTTATTCTTATGCTTATATGCACCACGTTGCCACTTTATTGTTTTCTTGTTTACTATATATGTGTATAGCAAACGTGTGTTAACCTGTAAATGTATGAGATGCACGTCTGTTCCTGGAAAAAAATGTTCCCTGGGCTATTTCTTTACCTCAGCACGTATCATCTCGTCGCTTTCTGTCGTCTATTTCATAAAATAGTTTCCCTCTCGAAGACAGCAGCCTGTTCTCGTTTAATCATACAAAACAGAGATAAACAGATTAGCTAAGGTTGTTTTAAAGCTTTGCTCATCTGCCGTGTCAGCTCACTACTTAGCCTTTATATTTATTCAGTCATTTGATCTACTTGGGGGCATAAATGTCGCTTTAACAGTCATGTTTGCGAAATATGAACATGGAAATGATATACGATACCTCCATGAATAGCCTGTCTTTTTTGTGGTACTAGGTAACGCGTGACGTCAAAGCGCCTTTATGACGGGCTCAACGTAAGTGTATTAAATCGACCCCCTCTTTGTTTGACGGCAAAATGAGCCAATTGGGTTGAGGGACGTCAAACAAAGAACCCGCCCTTTGCTCGGGCTTGACCAATCACGTGCACGGATTTGACGTTCGTATTGTTGTGACCTTTGGAACCGCATCACCGCCCACCGCGTGCCCGTGGCGGAGGAAAACTATAAATAGAGGCGGATGACAGCAGTAGGGGACGAAATTGTAAAACACCCAGAGAAGAGGGGGTGGAGGAGCTTATTGGGAAGGTGAAACTGCAAATACCTTACAGACAAACTGGGAGCAAGATAAGAAGAGAAGAAAACATTTCAAAAGTCTACCAACTGGAATACCTTTATGTTAACTTAATGTGAAGAAAGTATTTATATTATCATTTTTCTATTTGCACTAGTTGAAGCTACTGCAACTACTGAAAATCGTCGTTTTGTAAACAAGTAAGTATTTCGTTTATTTTTGTTGCGTTGCTTTAGTTCTGGCTCGTCTGTTTTGATTTGATCACTTATATGGTGTCTGGCTGCAATCCGTTGTCTGTAATAGTTTAGTGAAACCTTAAGAGAATTTAAATGAAGGCAGCTTGCTGCGTCAGTCGTGGGCTGTGGACTTAAAGAGCTAGGAAGGATTGCCAACTATGACAAAACACCCTATTATACTATAAAGCTATACAGTATTTACATAGAAATGCAAATAGCATTGAATAGGATGTTAGATTTGCAAGTATATCGAGTTAGAATTGCTCAAAATGCAGCACATACGTCATTATTTTCATGTATATGCTGTTTATTTGGTGTGTTTCGTGCATACGTTAGAAATACAGTATGGATGTGCGTGTTTTTAAACTGTACATTATGTCCTCGTACGCTTTAATCTGCCCTGTGAACTGGGTGGGAGCGACGATACGATCGCAGACGTCTTATACTCGCGTTAAATGTGCAAAAGAAGAAAAAACTTAGCCTTTTTGTTTTGTAACCAAACGCATAAAATGAACATTTCATCAGTTTGACTTCAGATTCAAGCGCATTTCTATTTCAGTTGTCTCCATCGACGGTCGTACGCTTGTGTGTGTGTGTGTGTGTGTGTGTGTGTGTGTGTGCGCGTGCTGACTGGTTTTCATTTCTCCTCGTGACACCTTCAGGTTTAATTATTAAAGTCTCGCATTCTTGTGTCTGATTTCCTCACGACACCGTCTGTTTTACAAGCAAGCGTGACGTGCTAAAGATAAAGTTCGATTATAACGACAGCAGTGGATTGGTTACAGTTTTGCAGGGTCTAGTCAGGGCATGTTAGTTATTACGTAACAGCATCTATCAGCTCCGCGAGCCCCAGTGCATCCTTCCTATAATGGTAAACTGCAATAATTAGACAATCTTAACACCACAAGGTGGAAAATTAAACCAGTGCATTGAAGCGTGTTGCGCTTGGAGTAGTTTGACGAAAACATTAAAGCTGTTTTAATGAGCTCTCTTTTAAAGGGATAGTTTGCTCAAAGTGTAAGATTCGGCCATCATTTACCCAATCTTTAAACCTGTTTGAGTTCTTCTGTTGAACATAAACTAATATATTTTGAAATAGGTTGGAAACCTGTAACCATTGACTTCCACAGTATTTGTTTTCCTAGTATGGATGTCAGTGGTTAACTGTCGTCTTTTGTGTTCAACAGAAAAAGGAAACTCTAAGGTGTGGAACCACTTCAGGATAATTAAATGACGACAGAATTTTCATTTTTCTGTGTGAACTGTCCCTTTAAGAAGTCTGGCAGATGGAACCATCTTCCAGTTTGTTATTTACAGTGCAGAATAATGAGCCGAGGATATTCATATTATTGTTTTGTTGCTTTTCTCTAGGAACCACAGCAGCCATTTGTGGACCGAGACGTTCCCTCTGCAACCAGCACTTTGTTTTTGAACCGTTTCCCCCAGGTTTCTGTTTATTTGCCTGGCTCCAGCCGAGCCTTGCCCTCTGGTGGCTTACGACACAATAGGAGAATTCAAACAGCCAACGGTGATACTCCAGGGCAGCGCAGCAGCTATGCAGCTTGAAATCCAAGTAGCACTCAACTTCATCATTTCGTACTTGTACAACAAGCTGCCCAGGCGACGTGTCAACATCTTCGGTGAGGAGCTAGAGCGACAGCTAAAACAGAAATACGAGGGACACTGGTACCCGGACAAGCCATACAAAGGGTCTGGATTCAGGTGTATACACGTCGGGGAGAAAGTGGACCCAGTTGTAGAGCAAGCAGCCAAAGAAAGTGGGTTGGACATTGAGGATGTCCGCAACAACCTGCCTCAGGACCTCAGCGTCTGGATCGATCCTTTCGAGGTGTCTTATCAGATTGGGGAGAAGGGACCCGTCAAGGTGCTGTATGTGGACGACAGTAACGATAACGGGCTGGAGTTGGACAAGGAGATCAAGAACAGCTTTAACCCCGAGGCGCAGGTCTTCATGCCTATTAGCGAGCCCGTCGGCATGTCCCCCACCTCCAGTTCCCCGTCCCCACCGTTCGGCCAGTCGGCGGCGGTCAGCCCCACGTTCATGCGCCGTTCCACGCAACCTCTAACCTTCACCACTGCCACCTTCGCCGCCACCAAGTTTGGCTCTACGAAAATGAAAAGCAATGGGCGCAACGCCAATAAGGTGACCCGAAACTCCCCCACCAACCTGGGCCTGAATGTAAACAACCTCCTGAAGCAGAAAGCCATGTCCACATCGATGCATTCTCTGTATGGCGTCGGCTTGGGTGCTCAGCCGCAGAAGCCCTCTGCCCTGTCTCCGAACGCCAAGGAGTTTGTCTTTCCCAATCTCCAGGGGCAGGGCAGCCCAAGTGCAATGTTCCCCGGGGAAACGCCCCTCAATCTCAGCCCTCTTCCCTACAATAATGCCTTCGATGTGTTTGCAGCCTATGGGGGCCTTAATGAGAAGTCCCTCATGGACAGTCTGAATTTCAGCTTGAGCAACATGCAGTATTCTAACCAGCAATTCCAGCCAGTGATGGCCAACTAGAAAACCAGACAGACACTACTAACGACCACAGATATGTGACAGGGGGGAGCGAGTGTTCATGTTTGGGAAATTCGATAAAACAAAAGCAAAAAAAAAAAAGGAAAATTTCGAAAAGCAACACTGTAAAGTCCTGGTGAATAAGTCAGACGATGAGCCCGAGGGTGAACCATGTTGTTCCCTTGAGTATTTTTTGTCATTCTTTTTTACGATTAAGCTTGTTGTACAATCAAGCTTAGTTATCTAAACTCATATTGGTTTGTTTCTTTCGTTTCGTTATTTTTAAGTTGTTTTCTTTTGCCAACCAAGCACAAAATTATTTTTACTGACTGTTTTAAGATAACTTTATGAAGAAGAAAACTACAAAGGCCTCTAATAGTATTCAAGGTAGAGCTACACAGCCAATTTTGTTTTTCCAAGGATTGGCCTGAATGCTGAATGAGGGATTTCTTGGTCTTTTTTCTAACTGTATAATTAATTTAGTAGAAAGTTTGTAAAATATCAGAGTATATATTGTTTCTACGACATATTGCATTTATATCTTTTTACTACTCCAGTGATCTGTGATGGCTGCAGCAGCTTTTGTTATATTTTTTTTATTGAAATTGTAAAATGAAATCCATCTTTAAAAAAAAAAACATCAACTATTCTAAAGATTGTGTACAGAATATTCCATTGTGTTGGGATTTATTTGCTTTTTTTTGGGAGGGGGGGGGAGGGAAAAAAACAAGAGTTGTATTTTCTGTTAAGAGTTCAAAGATTTTTGCTATACTATGGACAAAATGTAATCGTATATTAATTTTGTACCAACATTGTGCAATACTTGACAAAAACAAATAGTATAACAAAGTATTTGGAGTCAGTGTCTTACATGTAAAGAGGGACTGATAGTTTATTAAGTTTGTATTAAAATGCTTGAAATTATCCTCTTGGTCTTAAGCTTTTTATTTATTACTCTTGTTGCAAATTGAATGTTATTAATACATGCTATAAGGCTCTGCGCGTTTCAAAATTGATGCTTGTCTTCTAGTTTTCACAGTTTCCTTTAATGGGTTTTCATAATGCAGGTAGCCTTGACTCACACGGCATAAAGCTGTCAGATCAGCGTTTATTTTTATAGTTGTGAATTGCAAATTACATTTATTCATTCGCTTTATCCGAAGCCATTTACAGCGTGCTGAAGATATGCGTCAGTAAATGTGTTCCCTGGGAATTGAACTCTGACTTTGGTGTTTCTAGCAGAGATTATATATACGAGCTTCGTTTAATGGAATTATCAGAGATTTGTATTTAAAAGGGAGTTTCTGTTTTCTAGCTTGCACTTTCCATTAGTTTGCCTTGTAAACCGTGCATAATATTGACCAGGTTTGTATGCTTTGAAGGTTGAGCATCTGTTTTGGATTCTCTCGTGGTGCTTTAGCAGAAATATTGAATGTTTTGCGGTGTCGTCGTTGCTCGGCTGGATTCAGAATATGAACGACTGTTAAATGAATGTCATCTATAGCTGGTCTAAGCACTTAACGGCTCTTCTGATTCCAGTAAGCAACATGGATCTATATTTAGAGCTCTAATTAACTAAGTTGATTGAACAAAGAGAATTGAGGAGGGAATTCGCAGATGAGTTAACCCACAACCTCACTTTCACTGTTTTGTCATCCTCCTTTTCTCTGCTTAAAGTCTAATAGAGCAAATGTTTTGCGTCTCTCATGAACTACAACACAGTGAGGAATAAATGGAAATCAGGACAAAACATGGCAGCACTTTAATTCATTTGTTCGTCAATATGACTTGCACTAGTTAACGGATGGGTTTACTGTCTTATGGGCCCCATGAAGATCAGAATAAATCTCGTTCCGAGATGGTTAGGGGTCAAGCAGAGGGCTCCATGCAAATGTCTGGTTCATTTGCTGATTAAACAGTCTGCTGCTGGGTATGAATATGTATATAATATATATGCATAACTATAGAAGTCAGTTTTTGGATAAAAACAAAAGGTAATTGTTAACTTTGTCTAGTCTGTGTTTGTATCGTGCAGTTTGGATTTTTTCCCCCTCAAGTATCAAAAGCAAGTAAAAGAAGCAGAAATCTGAATTTATATTTTGCACTTATTCTGACTTGCATATATACAGAACATATATCTGACTATTAATAAGCAATTCAGATAACTCCATTTTAATCTCACCATTCTGATGTTCATAATGTACTTCCTTTTTTATATTTCCTACTCCGTTTCTTAGTTTACATCTTCATATTTAGACAATTCTTCCTCTTCTTCTTCAGATGTTCTAGATTTATATCTTTGAATTCTGGTTTAGTTTGCTAAATCCCACAATTCTTCCTACAATTCTGAGTTTAAATCTCACAATTCTGAATTTATTGTATAGTAAGCTTATCTTATAAAAGAGAAAAACTTTGTATTGCTAGTAAAGATACAGAATTCAGTCTATATTTTGCAGTTTATATTTTGCAATTCTGACTTCATTTCTCAAAATTCACAACATATATCTGACTATTCTGAGTTAACTTGCAATTCTGACGCTATTCCTCAGATTTCTCTCTTTTAATCTCACAATTCTGATGTTTAAAATGAACTTTTTTATATTTCTAAGCTTGCAGTTCTGATTTTATTTACTCAGTTTCTTAGTTTACATCTATATATGCAGACAATTTTTCTTAATTTTCGTCTTCCTCTTCTTTTTTTATATCTTTGAATTCTGATTTAGTTTGCTCAAAACAGAATTTCTCACATTTCTGACTTTATTTTATAGTAAGCTTATTTTATAGTTTTAAAAATACTTTCTGACTTTATCACAATTCTAAAAGTTCATGTAATATTCTCAAAAGTTAATAAAAACCTCACACTTCAGGTTTATAAATTGTTGCTCTGACGTCACAATTTACAAGATTACATCTTGAAATTCTAATTTTGACATTATTTACATCAGAATTTCTCAGCTTTGACTTCTAAGTTTTCATCTTGCTATTTTTTTCCTCTCAAATATTGCAGTTTCTATTATGTAAATCTGATTTTTTCTTTTAAATCAGAACTGCAACTATTTCTCGCAGCCGTGAGTTTATTGAACCCCAACTCCTTTCTACTCAGAATTGTGAGAAGCTAACAATTTAGTTCAGTTCATAGTTTAAAATTGGAAGTTACAAAGTCTAAGACAGTTCTGACTTCTGAACTGGGCCTCGATTGTGAGAGAGATGGTCAGAAAAGTAACAATTACCTTTTTTGTATTTTTTATTCTCTGACCGAAATCAAATGTAATTTATTAATGCTTCCATATATGGTTCAAATCTTTATAACATCATTTTAGACTTGATTTGTTCCTGTACCCTTATGAAAAAAATATATATTTTTAACAATAAAAGTGTGGTATACATGTTTTTTTTGGCGCATTGACTTCCATTTGTATAACTGCAATTTTATTACAGCTACCATGGTAAAACTAGGCAGTATTGCAAAACAATGGTTAATTTGGGGTTACCATAGTCGACCATGGTAACCACAAATCCATAGTTAATTTGCCACAAATTAACTATGGTTTTGAGTGGCTTGAGTGACTAAATTGGCCGTAGTGTATGTGTGTGTGAATATGAGCCGTGTATGGGTGTTTTCCAGTACTGGGCTGCAGCTGGAAGGGCACCGGCTGCGTAGAACATATGCCAGAATAGTTCAATGGTTCGTTCCGCTTTGGCGACCACTGAAATAGACACTAAGCCAAAGGAAAGTGAAGAATAACTATGGTTTTAAATCTAATCATAGTTATACCATGGTAACTAGTAAAAGTGTAGTGAATATGTCAATGTGCCAAAAAAAAAGGTTACTACAATTTTACTATGAGCCATGTATGGGTGTTTTCCAGTACTGGGTTGTGGCTGGAAAGGCATCCGCTGTGTAAAACATATGCCGGAATAGTTGGCGGTTCATTCCGCTGTGGCGACCTCTGATAAATAAGGGACTAAGCTGAGGGAAAATTAATGAATGAATAAAAAAAAAAATGTATTATTTTTAATAAGTGTATGTGCTGCATGATAAAGCCCAAATGTAAATGTGTCTTTCTTTCTCACCTAGCTACTACCTTTTACCACAACCTCAAAAGTCTGTTTTCCCTGACTGAACTGTCTAAGGGGAGGTCAGGAAAGTAAAGGCCTCGGAGGGCGTCTTCATCCGCCTGGGTCTTGTGTGTAGGTGTTAAGTTTGTCAGCTCAGTGAGTCAGAGATGAGTTGCAGCGCGCATAGAGACAGGTGCAGGCAGCAGAAGATACCATTACGCTCGCTGTTTATTACCGAGCGCTGAACAGATTGGGAAAACCTCAGCCTCTGTCCTTGGGAGAGGCGGAGGGCTGACAGGCGGTGGGTGGCCAAACCGGCAGGGGATGATGGGAAATGTGAGCGCTTAGTCACTCAAGGGGACCACAGAGATATTTATAAATATGTGCAGAAGTTAGGTTTAAGAGCATTCATAATCATACTTATGCAAAGTATGCAAAGTTTAACTCAGTTAAAAAAACACTTTTACAGGCTCTTACAGCTCCCCTTTTTAATTTTAGCTTAGCTTAGCATAGATCATTGAATAGGATTAGACCATTAGCATTAGCATTAACTTTTTGGCTATAGCATGGTTAAAGCAAGCGCAATGATAATTTGCAGTGCTATTTCTAGCTGGGGACCAGGGGTGGATTTGATGATTTGGGGGCCCTAAGCAATTGCAGCCATGGGGCCCAAAAGTCCTAATATACACCCTTTGTATTTTATTTTTGTTGTTGTTATTTAGTTAGTTTTGTGTTGTCTTTGGGGCCTCAGGGTGGCGCAGTGGATAGCACATTCGCCTCACAGCAAGTATATAAAATATTTAATGTAATCATAATAGTTTTTGAAAGTTTTGCATTTGAATTGCACGATGAAGGCTGCAGAAATCTACATATTCTGCTTTTTCCGGTCAAGAATGGTTTACTTTGACTGTTTGACCAACATTAAAACACCCAGCCACAGATTACAGCTTTTTTCCACATATCGTAGCTGTTTCTATACCAATTTGCATCCAAAGCATTCTTCATGTCTTCAGGGTAATTGAATGGCACTTGAATATCCCATATTGTGACAGCAGAAATGATCCATGCTGATGTGTGATGTTACAGAGAGAGCAGTTTTCTCCTTTAATAATTGCCTTTGAAATCAAACTGGCCTCATTTGAGCGACTCTGCAGGTTTGAGTAATTCAGAGGCAGTTTTTTTTTCTTCTTTTTCTATGACAGTGGCTGGTGTTGTGCGAACACTTCCACTTATGCGGTGCAGATGGGAGACGTTCCCAATGCCACAGGAATGAAACACAGCACTGCTGCATCCAGCTTTCATTTCTTCAAAGGACGAGCTCTGACTTCAGGCTCAACACAGGTTTTTTTATTTATTTTTTGCTGTGTTTAATTAATGAACTTCATTACAGTGACCAGATGTCCTTTTTTATATGTTCTGACTTTTCTACCATTTTCCTGCTTTTCAGAAGTTTCAAAGCATAGAGGACGTCTCATCATCCAAACAGGTGTGTTAAAACCAGGAACGTAAATGTTTACACTAACACCATATGCCCATAATAATTACATTTAATAAAATAAATTTAAATAAATAAATTTCTATTTATAAACATACAGTGGGGGAAATAAATATTGAACACGTCACCATTTTTCTCAGAAAACATATTTCTAAAGGTGCTGTTGACTTGAAATTTTCACCGGATGTAGGTAACAACCAAAGAAATCCATATATGCAAAGAAAACAAATCTAATTAGTTTACAAATCAAGTTATGTGTAATAAAATGAAATGACACAGGGAAAAAGTAATGAACCCAAGAAGAAAGGAAGGTGTAGAAAGTCATGGAAAGCCCAGACAGCAGCTGAAATTTCTCAGTAGTTATTCAGAAACCCTTTGCCCTTCCTCATTGTAAATGAATATTAGCTGCTTCAGTCCAACATCTACATTAGCAGGATGATGAAGATGAAACCAGAGTGAACATTTCAGCAACAAAATGATCCAAAACACAGACAAGCAAACTCTCAAGATGTTTTCAGAGTAAGAAAATCAAGCTGTAGAATGGCCCAGCCAATCACCTGACTCGAATCCAATACAAAATAAAGATTAAATGACAAAATGAGAGTTGGTTAAAATTTGTACATATCCATATGAATTAAGTTGTATGAATTCCTACCAGTTAACCACTGTTCTGCCAATACATGCATAAATAGTTACATTTCCTCAGTCAAGATTTACTCATAGCCCTGATACCTATACTCACAGCAAACCTAAAAAAGTTAGAAAATAACTCTTAAGTGAACTACTTTAAGCAACATTTAGATGAATATGTAAACGTGCTAAATATGTGTAAATGTAAATCGTTTCGATTTTCCTAGCAAAACATATTGATTCAATATTTGAACATTTTGATTTAACATTGATTGTTTTTGTTACATTCTAACAATACTCAACTGATGCATGTCCATACTTACATAAACACACTTTAATACATGAAGACATAAATAATACAGTTTAAGTACTACAAATGTAAAGATATTTTCCTTATCATTAAACGTTGACAGTTTGCTAATGCGTTACTTTCTAATCATCAAAATATATACATCTTTACCCATTTAATGCATGAGATATTGCATTTAAAACAGATTATTTCTACTTTTAAAACAACGATACAATCAATCCATATCCTTTGTTATAAAACGATGCATAACGGAAAGATTTACACCTTTATTATTTTACAATAAAAGATAATAGCAGATATTTCAGAGGTAGGTTGCTAGCTGTAGCACTATTTTCACTATTTTTTGTGAGTTTATGTTGTAATAATTAAAAAACACCACGAGACACAAAGAAGTCAGGTAGAATTATGAGTAAGGTCAAAGCTCAGCCACCTATGGTTGTTTTGCACTCTGGAGAATAGTTAAAAAATGATTTCAAAAGTTCTTCTACTGTAATCAGCTTTTAATATTACATTAATATTATCATAGCATTAATATTATGTCATTCATTCATTTTCCTTCGGCTCAATCCTTTATTTATCAGAGGTCGCCACATCGAAATGAACTGCCAACTGTTCCAGCATATGTTTTACACAGCGGATGCCCTTACAGCCACAACTCAGTATTGGGAAACACCCATACACTCTCGCATTCACACACACACACTCATACACTACGGTCAATTTAGTTCATCCAATTCACCTATAGCGCATGTCTTTGGACTGTGGGGGAAACCCGGAGGTAACCCACTCGAACACAGCGAGAACATGCAAACTTCACACAGAAATGCCAACTAGCCCAGCTGAGACTCGAACCAGTGACCTTCTTGCTGTGAGATGACAGTGCTAACCACTGAGCCACCGTGCCGCCCTAAGAAAGCAAGCATATACAGTTGAAGGCATACTTATTAGCCTTCCTGTCAGATTAGAATTTAAAACTATAGTTTTAATAACTAATTTCTTTTGTAATTTACACGATGACAGTACCTAATATTTTACAAGATACTACTATTCAGCTACTAAATATTTGAATACTACTAAAGTGCAATATAATGGCTTAACTAGGTTAATTAGGGTAACTAGGCAAGTTAGGTTAGGGGGGGGGATTTCTTAAGAAGGCTAATATTGTCTATTATATATATATCGAAAAACTGCTTTTATTCCAGCCAAACTAAAATAAATATATATAGAAAATACTGTAAAAATGTCCTTGCTTCTTTAAACATCACCAGGGAATTATTTGAAAAAGTATTAACATTCCAAAGGAGGGTTAATTATTTTTCCCATCGACCGTATAATATTATTGACATCTCGAAAATGTTGGATTTAACTATATCAAAGTTCATCTATTAACCCAGATGACTTCAACTCACGATATCTCATACCAGCTTAAACATTAAACTAGAAGATAAAACTATACAAGTACTACATAATCAATAGTCATAACTAGAATACCCTTTTTTGGTTAATCATTACCCAGGGTTTGAATTGCACAAATATCTGTAGTGACTATAACATTACTGGCATGCAACCTGTTTTTACAAGCATTATTTAATTCAATTCAAGTTTATTTGTATACACTTTTCACAATAATTATTGTTTCAAAGCAGCTTTATTACATTACTGCATCAAATTTGGCAAAGTTAAGGTTATTAGTTACCATAAATTTATTCATTCATTCATTCATTCATTTTCATTTCGGCTTAGTCCCTTTATTAATCTGGGGTCGCCACAGCGGAATGAACCGCCAACTTATCCAGCATATGTTTTACGCAGTCTTCCAGCTGCAACCCATCTCTGGGAAACATCCATACACACCCATTCACACTCATACACTATGGACAATTTTAGCTTACCCAATTCACCTATACTGCATGTCTTTGGACTGTGGGAAACCGGAGCACCCGGAGGAAACCCACGCCAACACTGGGAGAACATGCAAACTCCACACAGAAATGCCAACTGACCCAGCCGAGGCTCGAACCAGCGACCTTCTTGCTGTGAGGCGATTGTGCTACTCACTGCACCACCGCATCGCCACCATAAATTTATTAGTTATTAAAAACTTGAACTAATTAACTAGTAACTCATAGCTTTTAACTGTTAGTATATACAGTTGCCTTTATAAAAATAGCTTTTAAAGTTATTAAATACACTCACCGATCACTTTATTAGCTACATCTTACTAGTACCTTCAACAAGGTACTGGAAATATTCCTCAGAGATTTTGGTTCATATTGACATGATAGCATTACACAGTTGCTGCAGATTTGTCGGCTGCACATCCATGATGTGAATCTCCCATTCCACCACATCCCAAAGGTGCTCTATTGGATTGAGATCTGGTGACTGTGGAGGCCATTTGAGTACAGTAAACTCATTGTCATGTTCAAGAAACCAGTCTGAGATAATTTGCACTTTATGACGTTATCCTGCTGGAAGTAGCCATCAGAAGTTGGGCACACTGTGGTAATAAAGGGATGGACATGGTCAGCAACAATACTCAGGTAGGCTGTGGCGTTGACATGATGCTCAGTTGGTACTAATGGGCTAAAAGTGAGCCAAGAAAATATCTCCCACACCATTACACCACCACCATCAGCCTGAATCGTTGATACAAGGCAGGATGGATCCATGCTACCATGTTGTTGATGCCAAATTCTGACCCTACCAACCAAATGTTGCAGCAGAAATCGAGACTCATCAGACCAGGCAATGTTTTTCCAATCTTCTATTGTTCAATTTTGGTGAGCCTGTGTAAATTGTAGCCTCAGTTTCCTGTTCTTAGCTGACAGGAGTGGCACCCGGTGTGGACTTCTGCTGCTGTAGCCCATCCGCCTCAAGGTTCGACGTGTTGTGTGTTCAGAGATGCTCTTCTGCATCTCGGTTGTAAAAAGTAGTTATTTGAGTTACTGTTGCCTTTCTATCAGCTCAAAGCAGTCTGGCCATTCTCTTCTGACCTCTGGCATTAATAAGGCATTTGCACCCACAGAACTGCCACTCACTGGATATTTTCTCTTTTTTCTGACCATTCTCTGTAAACCTTAGAGATAGTTGTGCGTGAAAATCCCAGAAGATCAGCAGTTTCTAAAATACTCAGACCAGCCCGTCTGACACCAACAACCATGTCACGTTCAAAATCACTTAAATCACCTTTCGTCCCCATTCTGATGCTCGGTTTGAACTGCAGCAGATCGCCTTGACCATATCTACGTGCCTATATTCACTGAGTTGCTGCCATGTGATTGGCTGATTGGCTTGTAAATTTGCATTAACAAGCAGTTGGACAGGTGTACCTAATAAAGTGGCCAGTAAGTGTATAAACAGTGAATCTGCAGTTATATAGTATATAGGTGATGTCTATGTGTACATGCTTATACAGCATGATATAATCTGTTAAACAAACGGTAAGCCCATCATAACCCTCGTAATGAAGTGTTTGGCCATGTCGGAGCTCTCTGAATGAATGTAGGAGGTTGTGAGCTGCTCGGCCGGTCGTGGGAGGGTGTTGCATAACTGCGTGGATGCCGCTATCTTCAACAAAATGCTTGCCAAATGCCACGACAGGCGATTCGCAGATTCCCCTGAACTAACCGTGCATGTGCTTGTTTGTTCCGATAGAAATAACTGTTTTTTATAATTACGTCAATTCCCTCAGGTGTCTATGCAGTTGAGCGGAGTTTGCTTTTTATTGTTTTTCTATGCTCAA
This sequence comes from Danio choprae, assembly GCA_903798125.1. NCBI lineage: Eukaryota > Metazoa > Chordata > Actinopteri > Cypriniformes > Danionidae > Danio > Danio choprae. Next base: position 5,771,183 of record CAIGQW010055694.1, on the reverse strand, counting down.
GGACTGATACGGTTTTACACACACACACACACACACACACACACACACACACACACACACACA
>CAIGQW010055694.1:5728595-5764532 GCA_903798125.1 Danio choprae | reverse complement strand
ATATTATATTATATTATATTATATTATATTATATTATATTATATTATATTATATTATATTATAGTTACACAATAATAATAATATTAATAAACACTATTTTTGATTAAGTATGTTGTATTTTGAGAAGAAAATATTATTATTATTATATGGCAGTTCATTTCGCTGTGGCGACCCCAGATTTATAAAGGGACTAAGCCAAAAAGATAATGAATGAATGAATTATTATTATATTCACATTACATTACATTACAGTCTTTTCTTAAGAGAAACATCTTCATTTTTATTCGCCAAACAGGTATATTTGCACACATTATTTCCTTTCTCGTGGGCGGCTGATGCTCTAAACGAAATTCATTCAGAAAGCAAAGCTTGAGGGAACATTTAGGCAAAGATTCATGAGTTTGCATGATTTATTTCAGCCATGTGGTAAAGAGACTCCGGCTGGGAGAAAAGAGGAAGTGTGTTGTGATCGGCTGGATTAAACGAACACACTCCTCTTGAATATGAGCTGGCGACTCCATTATGGATTTGATCGATCCTCTAGCACTGAGTGTTATTTTGCCCAGAGCCACGAACGACCCTTCTCTTAATAAGGTCAGAAATAACCTCTATAGCCCACGTCCAAGTCAGGCCTTGACCCGAGCAGACAGTCCATTCCCTAAGATAGAAACACACAAATCATACCTCTGTCAGCCGTCAAATACAGCCTGTGAGTATAAATAGCTATGGATTGGACTCACATCTCTTATCTCTGCTATAGCCAAAGACACGTCAGTGAACCGCAAATCACAGCCATGTCCTCCTACAAACCCTGCTCTGTGTGTGTGTGTGTGTGTGTGTGTGTGTGTACTGGCTTAGCTATACTTGTAAGGGCTCGATTGTCTTCTAGTTGAAGTCAAAATCATTTACCCTCTGGTGAATTCATTTTTCTTTCTCAAATAATTCCCAAATGATGTTCAACAGGGCAAGGAATTTTTCACAGTATTTCCTATAATATATTTTCTTCTGGAGAAAGTGTTGTTTATTTTATTTCGGCTAGAATAAAAGCAGTTTTTAATTTTTTAATAAACATTTTAAGGTCAATATTATTAGCCCCCTTTAGCAATATTTTTTTCAATTGTCTACAGAACAAACCATTGCTATATGTACAATAATTTGCCTAATTACCCTAACTTGCCTAGTTAATTTACCTACTTTAGCTTTTAAATGTCACTTCAAGCTGAATACTAGTATCTTAAAAAATATCTAGTAAAATATTATGTACTGTCATCATGGCAAAGATAAAAGTAATCAGTTATTAGAAATTAGTTATTAAAACTACACTGGAAAAAAAGCTTACATTCATCCAATTAAAAAATTAAGGGTAATGGTTCATACTAAATTTGATCACTGAAAACAATTTGATATAACCTGGTACAAAGCATATTTGTCGTGTTGTCGTCCTCTTTTTGTTCTAAACAAGAAGATATATCTTTAATCAAAACAACAATTCCCATAAAATGTTCATTCATCCAATTAATAAAATGTAGGCTAATGGATTCACATCTAAATTTGATCTCTTGAGCCAATTAAAAATAAATCATTTGCCTTAAACAGTATTTTTTTAAGTTCATGAAAGTACAAAGCGTATTGAGTTTCTGTTTGATACGCATGCACTAGACAGTGGCGTTGCGAGGGAGGGCTTTGGGGGCTTTAGCCCCTGATGTATTGTCAAAAGCCACTGATCTTCTGGAATATGTTGCACTTAAAAATAGGTTGTATAAATTTTGTTTTGTTATCCAAGTACTAAAAATGACCACATACATCACGCGCGTTCCACTTAACGCAGCTTTTGTGTCGGGTATTTAAATAGTCAGCTGTTCAGCAGTACCTGTTTCACACGGCAAGTGTTAAAAAAAAATCCCGACACTGCACTGTCGTCATTCATTCATTATTTTCAGGAGCTGAAGCTGATGAGGTAATAGCTGATGAGGTTTACTTCTTTGGGGCTAAGCCCCTTATCCCTTTTGACCCTAGCAACACGCCTGGCACTGGCCTGTTTGAGTAACTTAAAATTTTACATTGGTCAAAACAAATATGGAAGTCCTCATAGTTTAAAACGCTTAAAATCATACTTAGTGTGGTCTTTTCACATTCAAATTTGGGTTTTGGGCTAGGGCTAGGTATATAACAAGCAGTTTTTACCATATAAATTACATTATGCTTATGGAGTGTCCTCATAATTCATATATACAAGTGTGTGTGTGTGTGTGTGTGTGTGTGTGTGTGTGTGTGTGTGGCCTCTGATATTCTCACTGTCTGTTCTTGTGTTGGTCATTTGCTTTATTGCGAGGCGTTGAATGATTGGAGGGGAAGTGAATCATTTGCTTTTGAGAAATAGATACAGCTGGAATTTATGAAAACTGTTGATACAATCTGTATCATTGCTTTTGGTTACCATCTGTTTGTTTACAACATGAAAATTCTGCTATAGTTATGCTATGTTGTTATCCATCTATATTAATGCACATTTTAGGACACTAGGCTTTTAAAAAAGGTGCTGCCTTAAATTTGTAAAGCAATAGTTCACCCAAAAATGAAAATTCTGTCATTATTTACTCACTATTCACTTGTTCAAAACTGTTTGAGTTTCTGGCTTCTGTTGAACACAAAAGAAGATATTATGAAGAATGCTGGCAGTCAGCACCCATTGACTATTTTTTTACTATGGAAGTTGATGGATCCCAGCATCCAGAATCATGTTAAATATCTCCTTTTTTATTCAATAGAAATAAAAAAACATGAGGGAGAGAAAATTATGGGGTAATTTGCATTTTTGGATGAACTACCCCTTTAAATACCCCTTTAAATACACCTTTAAATACCAATACTACCAGAAAATTGTTTGTTCAAATTTAACCCAGTTTACTTCTGATAACTGATAGTAATCTGATAAAATAATAAAAAGTATATATATAATAACTGGACTGCATCTGTGCTGATACATGATGTGACCCGCTGTTGTGTCCTTGAGTGACCTTAACCTCAGGCTGCTGTAATTAGTGCTTCACAATTCCCCATGGATAAACGCGTCCGCTAAATGACAAAGCTAAATGCATGAGCTGACTGAAAGCACAGTTGGGGAACATAAGCGCTGTGAGGACCGATTCAGTGTAGCTTAAGCACTACAGAGCTTTGGCAGTATCAGAGTTCAGGAAAGAGCACAGATTTTAGCCAGTGACAAAATGCTAACATTCACTTAGAGCTTTTACATACTACATGGAAAGTAATTTTCAAAAATCCATTTTTTAACATTTAACATTAACTTTAACATTCTTTCAGGCTTCTCATAATGCTGTGCTAATCTGCTAAACATGATAACGCGGTTATCATTAGCTATGTTTTCAGCCACTTATTTTTATGCACATTTTAGGATATTGCATAAAAATGCTGCAATGCAAAGAGCTGTAGCTGCCCTAGAATGTTAGGCGAAATCAAAACAAGCAAAAACATTGTATTTTCAATGACCTCTTATTTTTTTAGTTTTAGCTTTTATTAAAGTGTGTTTTATGTTTAATATAAAAGATAGCCAAAAAAGCAAAAAGCCCCTGAAAGTATTTTAAATACAATCATTTCAACATTTTTTTTCAGATGTCTCTGTGCTTTATCATAATACTGTCCAAGCTATATGACACTAATCAATAAAAGAAAAAATAAATAAATAAATAAAATGAAAAATGTTTCATTTGATTGTGAAGGTTGTAAAGAGCAAAATCATGGAGTGTCAAACATTACAACAAATAAGCATGTCACACCTACTGTAGTTACCTACAGTCACAAAGTCATCTGTATTGTCCTTTAATTCATCCAAACCTTGTTTTACTCCGTAGTAGCACATGTTTACAGCTGTATATTGGTGTTTCAAACTAAACAGGGAAGTAATTAAAAAACTAGCAGATGTATTTTTCAACTTCTATCAATAGAACTGCATGCTTTCACACCTACACCAGACTCAATACTGCTGCAAAAACAGGATTAAGAAACAGATTAGCTAGTTATATCTAAACTCTATCTAAACTTTATGAGAAAAATCGCTACTACTCCAATTCACATTTCAAGTTATACATCCCTTTTATACATTTTCATATATTTTTTAATAGTTTTCTTAAAATTTTAAAAAACAAAATTAAATTATACACCAAAAAAAGCATTCTTTTGTTTTACTGTATCAATTGGTGGCTAAAAGTTCTATTACAGTACATATTTCTAAAGGTAATTTCCCCCAAATTATTTTTAATAGCCATAAACCTCAACATCAAAACACAAACTCTGTTCTATATTGTAATTGTTTTTGTATTCGATATTTTTTGCAGATTGTTTTACAGATGGATATGTTCATATATAATTTGTGTTATTATATTCAACATTTATGCTAGACTGATTGTAATGATTGTGTTTGTAAAGTGACTAATACAACCAAATTGTTGCACTGTTGAACCCTAAAGACACATTTTAATTTGTTCTCATCTAAAAATGTGCATAAAACATGCAAAACTGAGTTTGTATCCAAAATGTGTCTTTGCCTGGAAAGTTGATGTGACTGGAGCTCAAGTGGTTCCTTTACTTGCAGAATTATTTATTTATTATTTATTATTATGATTTTATTGTCATTTTTTGCATTAATTTTCCTGGAAGGGATGATTTATATGAAATATACAGGGGGGCTAATAATTCAGGAGGGCTAATAATTCTGACTTTAACTGTATATAAGTTTCTCCTTTAATGGACAGGACAGTGGGAATTACAGACAGTAAAGTGAGCAGAGGGAAGAGAAGGATTGGCATCGGACCTTGAGCCTGGAATCGAACTCAGGTCACCGTGAACACCTCAGTGCTATCTGTCATTTTGTCATATCTGCCATTTTAATGCAGTTTACAGGTTAAAATGAACACTACGATGTATTATTATACCATCCACCTTTGTTCCTTTTCACATTAATGATATTTACAGATAAACGTTATCAACAAATAAGGGATTTTTTTTTGTGTGCAGTTATTTGCACCAAATGGCAAATAAATACCATCTTAACAGTATCTATGATTTGTAATCGCTTGCAAAGGACTTTTCTGCCGTGGTCAGTTTGCTTGGTAGCTCACTTTGCATGAAGCTATACTGAGTGCTTGGGTTTGAGGGAAAAAAGTTATAATATATATATATATATATATATATATATATATATATGTAATGCTCTACAAAAAAGATATAATGTGAAGTCAAGGTTAACCTACATGGTCACAGTGCACCTTTTTCTTATGTTGTTTTTTGAAAACACTATTGTTTGAATTTGGATCAATGGTTCACTGGTCTAGGTGATCTGACAAGCTCTGCCTGCTCATAGACGTGCACAACAAAACTGTGTATCCGAAACGTACAACAAAATGTACTCTAAGTAATGTATTACTGATTTTAAGAAATGTAGACAGTCCTCTAGTGGATTTGACATCCGAAACATCCAACGAAACGTATCCGGAGCAACGTATTTTACTCTATGCAAAAAATGTATTTCCAATGAGCCTGGGTTTCAGAATATATTTATTTGTGTTCTGACGGTGCGATAAGTAAATGACGAGAACGTATTCACTAACCTTTGAACTAGTTCTGCGCATGTGTTTGTTGCATAGCTAAAAGTAGCTCTGTGGGCATTTGTTTTCTTTCTGTCCTCTCTCCCTCACACAACAGAAATGGTAAAAAAAAAAGACTTTAGTATAATGTGGTGTTGTACAAGAAGGAGCTGTATCAGAAACGTATTACTGATAAGAAAAAAATTAGACAGTGCCCTCTAGTGGATTTGTCATCTGAAATACCCAACACAACGTACTCGGAGCAATGAGTTTTATGTTGCGCAAAAAATGTAGGCTGAAGCATGTATTTCCAATGAGCCTAAGTTGCAGAATATCTTCATTTGTATTCTGACGGTGCGATAAGTAAATGACGAGAGCGGGTTCACTAACCCTTGAACTTATTGTGACAATGTACAAGAAGGACATGTATAAGAAACGTACAACAAAACGTACCCTAAGTAGCGTATTACTGATTTGAAAAAAATTTGACATCGCCCTCTAATGGATTTGTCATCTGAAACATCCAACAAAACGTACCCAGAGCAATGTATTTTACATTACGCAAAATAATTTAGGCTGAAGCACGTATTTCCAATGAGGCTGAGTTATTTATAGAAGATATTTTTAGACTATCTTCAATAAGGTGCAATAAGTAAATGACGAGAGTGAGTTCACCAACCCCTGAACTAGTTCTGCGCACGTGTTTGTTGTGTAGCTGAAAGTAGCTCTGCAGGCATTTGTTGCCCTTCTGTCCTCTCCCTCACACAACAGAGAAGGACTTTAGTACAATGTAATGGTGTACAAAAAGGATGTGTATCTGAAACATGCAGCAAAACATGCTCTAAGTAACATATTACTGATTTGAAAAGATTTAGACAGCGCCCTCTAGTGGATTTGACATCTGAAACATCCAACGAAACATATCTAGAACAATGTATTTAGCGTTACACAAAAATGTAGGATGAAGCATGTATTTCCAATGAGCCTGAGTTGCAGAATATCTTCAATAAGGTGCAATCAGTAAATGACGAGAGCGTGTTCACTAACCCTTGAACTAGTTCTGCACACATGTTTGTTGCGTAGCTGAAAGTAGCTCTGCGGGCATTTGTTTCCCTTCTGTCCTCTCCCTCACACAACAGAGAAGGACTTTAGTATAATGTGATGGTGCCCTTGCTGATACAGGCGTCCCTTTATGTAGCGTGTAATCTGAGCTTTCAGTGCCAGGACTGAGCCTCTCTCCCCCTGAATGGAGTGCTGTGGACACGGCCGCTGTTTCCTGGGCTTTCACTCTGCTTAGCTCGGCACTACGATTATAGTAAAGCCAGGGGTGAGAGCAACACATTTGTGCTGAGGAGACAGAGCCCAACACACACACACACACACTCTTACACAGGACTGTGAAGGTGAATGATGGCCGATGATAACTCACTAACAGAGTTCGAGGAGTCTCAAGGGCTTCGCATGCAGTGAATAAGTCACATTTAATGTCCTGTAATTGCGTCAGTGTGTGCATCTCTGTTCGCTTTAACTCTGTTTCACTGGTCCTAATGCTTAAATGTACACAAACTAAACTCAATTCACTGTCTCAACTAAACTCTGTCTCAATTCACAGGGTCCCTACGCAGTAAGCTATGTACTGTATGTAAGTGAACCTGATTTTTTTACAGTTATTATCTGGATTGTTTTTATTTGATCTATATATCCACATGGAAAAATACTATTGTAATTTACAATAAATAGTTTATTGATTTTTAAACCATACTATAGTAAAGTGTGTATATTGTATATATTATAGTATTTGCAACACTTTTTAAATGAATGCTAATACATATAATGAACTGATACATTTTAATAAATACCGTAGTGTACTAAATCTTTTACTACAGTAGACTGTGGTGTATTGTTGTATAACTACAGCATTGGGTAATTTGTTTCTATTACTATAGTTGTTGTGTTACCATAGCAAATATAGAATTACCACAACAGATTAATTCAAGTACTTTACTATAGTGTGGTTCAAAAACACTATAGTATTTACTATAAATTACTATAATAATTTGTATTATAACATTAGGAGAGATATAGTTCAAAGCATTTTATTCAAACACTATGAATTTTATGAACACAAACAGACACACACACAGACACACGCTACAAATATATCGGTCTGTGTGAAGGCAATTAATTCCAGTTCCTCATCGCATTCAAATAATTTAATGCAAATGAATTACTGAAGCACACAAAATTCCATGATTAATGCAATTTCTATCAGTTTTACAGATACAGGTAAAGTATCATAAATGCATTAGGATAAATCAAATCATTTTATAGGTAAGCTAAACTATTTTTAAGTTATAGCTACACATTTTTGTATAGCTTTTTATTTTGTGCCTAATAATGTAACAAGATTTTACACCCACCTGATTCTTCCAAGCAAAAAAATAACAAAAAATTAAATGTCCTAAATAAAATGTGAAATGAGGACATACTGTAGTGTATAATTTAATTGGCCTCTTTTCTGGGTAATAAACAGGTTTTAATTTGTGGCAAGTGAACGGATCTCACCGTGTAATAGAAAAGAGATGCAGAGAGAATAACGATCTGTAAGGAATACCCGACTGTTTTTCTCACTCTCTGCTTTTATTTTTATTTTTCACACTTTCTGGTTTTAGTTTGTTTCGCTGTCTGGTTTTATTTTTAATGCTTCTCACTTCCTGGTTTTATATTCATTGTTTTAAACTCTCTGGTTCTAGTTTTATGACAATTTTATTTGTAATGATTTGTAATGATTAATATATATTTCCGATATGCATTGATTATTATATGCATTGATTAGTATTTCTGTTATTATGTTAACTTATACTTTTAACACAAATACATAGGGTGTCACAATTATATTTAAAATATGAATACAAAAATAAGAAAATGTTAAATGCTTCTGCGGGCCTCACAGTGGCGCAGTGGGTAGCACGTTCGCCTCACAGCAAGAAGGTCGCTGATCGCTGGTTCGAGCCTCGGCTGGGTCAGTTGGGGTTTCTGTGTGGAGTTTGCATGTTCTCCCTGTGTTGGCGTGGGTTTCCTCCGGGTGCTCCGGTTTCCCCCACAAGTCCAAAGACATGCGGTATAGGTGAATTGGGTAAGCTAAATTGTCCGTAGTGCATGAGTGTGAATGGGTGTGTATGGATGTTTCCCAGAGATGGGTTGCAGCTGGAAGGGCATCCGCTGCGTAAAACATATGCTGGATAAGTTGGCGGTTCATTCCGCTGTGGCGACCCCAGATTAATAAAAGGACTAAGCCGAAATGAAAATGAATGAATGAATAAATGCTTCTGCTTTAGTTTTAAAGCTTGAGGTTGTTATATTAACATTGCGGGTATTACAATACTGAGGAAAAAAGAGAGAAACACCTTCACATCAGCTGAAAATATCTCAGTAACACTTTAGTTTGGGGACCAATTCTTTACTTGTTACCACAGAATGCAGAATGTTGCACAATATTAAATAAATAGTTTGAATTGTGCCTTATTCTGCATGACCACATTTCAGAACCATTAAAGTCACCCTAAAAGTGAACATTTCCCATTATTTACTAACTAACTACTGATGATATTGTGAAGAAAGCTGAAAACCTAATTGATGATAAACATCTAATCTGCTGCTTATTACTAGTTAGCAAGTTACTATTGCATCAAACATAAAAGAAGACATTTTAAAGAATGCTGAAAACCTGTAACCATAGTAGGAAAAACAAATACTAGATCAATGGTTACAGGTTTTCACCAATCTTCAAAAGGTTTTCATTTATGTTTGACGCACACCTAAGCATTAGTAACTTGCATAATTATTAGTAAGCAGGAAAATGGTTAGTTAATACTGTCTCCAAACTAAAGTGTGACTAATATCTACATTTCTAAAGGTCAAAACATTATAGGAACATACTTATGGTCTGCTTGACACAAAATTAAACAATTAGACACAAACCATTGATCTGATAATAATGTAATAATGTATTAGCTCTTTAAATAAATGTAAAGCTGACAGAAACAAATACAGCTGAATGGAGCATACACTAACCTACTTACTTTTTTATCACAAGATTTTATCATCAAACAGCGATATGAAAGATAAACAGTTACATTTAATCCTTTAGCAGATGCTTTTGTCCAAAGCGACTTACAATTGAGGAGGCATTCAGCGATTCAACAAGATGAAGCAATACACACAAGAAGTGCTAATTATACAAAGAAACTGTTAAGGTTATTGAGCAATGAATCTGATTTTTTGTCCGTAATTTTCTATTAAAATTCATTTAAAAATTAATTCGACCTCTCGTTGTGTCAGTCATGTTGACACACCGCCTTCGAAACTTTCGTCCGGCATAAAAAAATTTGATCCGGGTTCAATTTTCTGTCCGTTGCTTCGACAGGTTAACACAGCCATCATCTATTATAATGTCTATACGGCCAGTCTCTGTTCAGGATTTGTTTACGTACGTAAATGTGTGAAGTATCACAAACAGTGCATCAAAATTCCACTGATTTCCTGAAGTAAACTTTGCTTTTTAGATAATCTTAGCGCAGCTCTTTGATAATGAGCTGAACTCTCCTTCCTCTCTATGCAGTATTGGATGAATACAATATGTAGTCTATTCCTCTTTCTTTTTCTTCTTTGGAGAAGAGAGGAGAACAAAGTATCACTGCTTGAACCAAAATGTTTAATTGGATTAATTTATAAGCATCGGAGTGTGCAAGGTTTGTTTACGTGACAATTTTTTTTGCATATGAATATGAAAAAAACGCATGCAAACATTTTGGACTTCAGTGTGCAAAGACCTTTAGTGTTCAGAGAATTAGGTGCTAGATTAAGGAGGGCAGAGTGTTTTGTTTATATAGAGAGATATACCAGCAGAGCCCCAAAGGATTATTACAGTTTCCATTAAATCATTATGAATTCTTTGATGGTAATAATTTCTACTGTGGGCCTCACGGTGACGGAGTGGATAGCACGTTCGCCTCACAGCAAGAAGGTTGCTGGTTTGAGCCTCGGCTGGGCCAGTTGGCATTTCTGTGTGGAGTTTGCATGTTCTCCCCGTGTTGGCGTGGGTTTCCTCCGGGTGCTCCGGTTTCCCCCACAAGTCCAAAGACATGCGGTATAGGTGAATTGGGTAAGCTAAAATTGTCCGTAGTGTATGAGTGTGAATGAGTGTGTATGGATGTTTCCCAGAGATGGGTTGCAGCTGGAAGGGCATCCGCTGCGTAAAACATATGCTGGATAAGTTGGCGGTTCATTCCGCTGTGGCGACCCCAGATTAATAAAGGGACTAAGCCGAAATGAAAATGAATGAATGAATTTCTACTGTTAGCAGCATGGCGATGAGCTTTGTAAATTCATTCATTCATTCATTCATTCATTCATTTTCCTTCTGCTTGGTCTCTTTATTCATCAGGGGTCGCCACAGCGGAATGAACTGCTAACTTATCCAGCATATGTTTTACGCAGCGGATGCCCTTCCAGCTGTAACCCAGTACTGGGAAACACCCATACACTCTCAAATTCATACACTACGGCCAATTTAGTTTAGACTGTGGGGGAAACCGGAGCACCCTTAGGAAACCCAAGCAAACACGGGGAGAACATGCAAACTCCACATAGAAATGCCAACTGAACCAACTGGGCCTTGAACCAGCAACCTTCTTGTTGTGAGTGCTAACCACTTAGCCACAATGAAATTTGTAAATAAATTACAAAGAAAAGGACATTTCAGGACATGTGAAGCACACAATGCAAAATGGGCCATAACGGTTTGTTCTGTACACTGTTACACAAAACCCACTTAAATGAGGTCTGTTCTGGTAATGTGTTGACAAAGGCACCCCTTCCTCTGTGGCGGCCCACATGCATTCGGGCCTTTGGCATTGTGTGTGCATCTGTGTGTGTGTGTGTGTGTGTGTGTGTATGTGTGTGTGTGTGTGTGAAGGGTGAGGTCAGAATCAGAGGTCATGCAGGCAAACTGCCCAACACTCAAAGCAAACAAGCAGGCTTTGTCAAGGCAATGTGTGGTTATCTCTGCGTCGCATTTCAATGCATCTGAGAGGCACAGTGACAGAGAGAGACCTTTTGATAAGGGTTCACCACACTGATGTGTGCTGTCGGCGGGAAAAATACAAAAACGTTATAATGTCATTGCATGTTCAAAAGTCAAATTCAAGTCGTCAGAAGGGTGATCTGAGTTAAACCCATTTAATACAGTATGTTAATAAATGTTCTCTGGTGTTTTTGTGCTTTATCGAATAGAACTCTATTCATTATGCAGTGTTTAGTAAAGTTATTTTGAAAAGAAATGCATTACAATCTTGTTATTTTTATTAAATAACTAAATGTGTTGCCTAGCTATTTTTTAAGGAAAGTAATTTGAAAGTATGTTATGTTAGTTTTTATTGAGATTAAGATAAGCATTAGATTAGTTTTAAAAGTAACTTTACCCAACACTTTCGTTATCAAATAATGTATGCGATTAAACACTCATTATGATTCAAACATGAACATTTAGTTTTGCAAATATCAAAACAACAAATGTTTAATACTGCTTTATTGTTTTCTCCCAATCTATTAGAATACCCATTATTATAGTTTATCCAATATATTAATATCACATTATATCTATTATTATGCATTTATTGTTATCTTTATATCTTTTTGTACATGAAACAATCACCATAATACAATATTTCTTTTAGCAAGACTTACAGAAGACATTCACTAAAATATAATTCAAAAGTAGTTTGTATGTCCAAAAGTCTTGTAATGTGTAAAATCTGTAATGTAATCTTTCAAACGCAATACTGGGGTAGATTATTTGAAAATTTTAGGCTGTTGCTAATTACATGATGAAAACCGTAACAATCTAGACTACTTTTGGATTACTTTTTAGATTACTTTTGATTTCAGAAATATTAAATATAATTAAAAAATTATATAACATAAACATTTTAAAAATAGAAAAAATTATTAGGACGAATAAATTATGAACTGCATCACTTTGTAATTTTTTTTTATCTATGATAAAAGTAACTGTAAACTGATTATTAGCATTTAAAAACTGAAGTCTGGAATCTGATTATGTAATCCAGATTACAAGTAATCCGATACTATCCAACACTGAGAAGATTTGATGAGAAACGGAAGTATGAGGTGACGTCAAAACAAATTGTTGGTTCATTTTCAATTCAATTCAGTTCATCTTTATCTCTAACCCGCTTTTACAATGTTGCTTGTATCAAAGCAGCTTAACATAGAAGTTCTAGTAAATTGAAACTGCGTAAGTCCAGTTTTCAGAGTTAACATTCAGTTTGGTTCAGTTCAGTGTGGTTTAATTTTCACTGCTGAAAGTCCAAATACTGAAAAGCAAATCCATCGATGTGCAGCTCCACAAGTCCTAAAACCAAGCAAGCCAGTGGCGAGGAACAAAACTTTACCAATTGATGAAAGTGAAGAAAAAAAAAAAACCTCGAGAGAAACCAGGCTCAGTTGGGCACGACCATTTCTCCTCTGGCCAAACTTCTTGTGCAGAGCTGTAGTCAAGGCGCTGAGGGCATTTGATGACAGACCTAGAGCTTTGAATGTTTATATCTTCTAAATGCGCATTTTGCCACTGTTTTTGTAGCACAATAGATTATTAGATAACCTTAATATGAACATGTTTATACTTATACCCAAAAACATTCATTTTGATTTCATGGGGACTTTAAGGTACACATGAAATCAAAACTAACCATATTGGTTTTGTTCGCTCACGTCGGTAGTTTTGTGGTGAACAATTCATCTGTGCATTCCATTAAGAAAAAAATAATTGGCCCTTGTAATCTACCATTAAAATCTGAAAACGCACTTCCTGTTAGTTTTCAGTTAAATTATCAGATTCTGTCTGAGGTATTGGGCGTGGCTAACATACTTAACCACGCCCCTCCAACTGTCAGTGTTATTGGCAACAAACAGAAATGAGGAGGAGGAGGTGTCTGTTAGGTTGTAATAACTCTCCCCAAACCCTTTTTCCAATCTTTCTGAATTGAATGCCTAGTTTACTACATCCAGTTAGCTCACAGGAGAAAAAAACACCTGTTTTATTATAATATTTCATTTCCCAAACTGAGTCACAATACGGACAGAAAACGGCCGCAGCTTCCAATTCATGTGGACTTTAAGTGAATTATTGAAATGGTGGTCTGCTTGCAGAAAACCAAATGTTAGTTACTGCTCAGTTGTACTAATGATGCTACAAGCAATCAATAAAGACGATCTATGTATCTCAACAAACAGCAAAGAAAAATGTCATGCCGCAGCAACACCATGTTTTACGTGGGTGCTCATTACTGTTTCCTGGTATTTATAACGCAGCAGGGTTCACCTAACAGCTGCCCTCTGCCATACCTCTCAACTTTGGCTAAACACGCCGCTAATGAGCTTTCTCTTTGCTAAGTGCTAACCCGAGTTGAGTTTACACTGCTGACCGGAGAAATCAGACGTAATGAAATCACACGAGAAGAGCTTCAGCTGGCAGAAACTGTGCTGTATTCTTGTGTACTGGTTTTGGAAACTCTGCCTATAATTGGAGTCTGATAGTCTTAATGACTTTGGCCGAGTCTAAGACGAACACTTCAAATAAATGTGCTGCTATTTTTGAGCCGTGTTTGACTTCGAAAGGCTGTGTGTGTGTGTGTGTGTGTGTGTGTGTGTGTGTGTGTGTGTGTGTGGTAAATCCTGCATTTCGTGTTTTGGCAAAGTGATTTAGCAAATACAGGAACTGTGTGAATTATGAAAATGCTGTGTGAAACACAAGATAAGCCAGAATTGCAAACTGATGGATGGACTTTTTTTACTGAGCTTTTGCAATTGTTATAAAACACCAATTGGGTTGCTGTTTGCATTAAAAGGAGCAAACATAAAATACCCATAGTTGTTTTTTTTATTTTTTATTTTTTTATTATAATGCTGACAAATACATTTTGAAAAACTCGCAATTAAATAAATGATAAAAGGAAAGTTTGTTAATCTGTAAAGTTACTTTTATTTCATTTGTTAAACAAACATTATTAATGCAGAAGTAAAATCATTTTGATGGAACAATAAACAAGCAATTTTAGGTAACAATTAGCAGTTTTGTGTGTGTTTTTATGTTAATGAAGATTAATACATATATTAACAATAGTGGATTGGTTATTGTTAATATTTGGTAATGTATTAACAAACTAGTGTAAATAACTATTAATAAAATAATATTCTGCTGTTGAGGTCAAAGTTCAATGCAAAAATGTGTGACAAATTGTCAAAAGGCATTATTTAAAGTAAAAAAATAAAATAAAATAAAAAGATATGTATAATAAGGTATTTTATTACATCAAGTTTCTTGACAACCGTCTGAAATTAAATTCAAATATCTTTTTTTCAGTATAAAAAATTTGAAGTATTTAATAGTTTATTTTTTATGATTTCAGCTTAGTCCTTTTATTAATCTGGGGTCGCCACAGCGGAATGAACCGCCGGTTTTTGTTTTAGTTAACTATATTTATAGTATTAAAAGCTAAAAAAAAAAGACAAAATATAAAAGCAAGATAACAGAAAATATGAAAAATACATCCAAAATATGCTAAAAACATTAGTAATATGCTTTAAATGATTTGACACTTTTGTCCTGATTACTAAAGCTCCATTTTAGAAATTGCATTCTCTGTTCTCATAAATGCTGTTTTTCATCTGTTTGTTTGTTTTCCTTTTTTAATATAGTGTATGTCCTGTACGGGACCTGAAATCTGCACATATGGCACTTTTTTCTCTCACTGAGCTGCATCTGTAATTCCTGTCCCAGGAACAGCTTGTCCTTTTTGGACCCTCTTTCATTTCCCCTCCGGTGGCTCTGAAATGAAAAGCGCGCGGTAAAGCTCGGGCCGCCGAGGTGCTCTTCAGGACAGATGGCTGGTACTTTGCGTGCCAGCATGTAGAGCGATTCTCCGGGATACTTATCCTTTCAGATTGATCGGAACAGGATATTGCCCTGGGATCCTCTCAAGAGCTCAAATCTCCAGTTCCACTTTAATCTGTTTGTCTTTTAATTATGAGATTAATGCATGCAGCGATCGGCCAGGGAGAAGATGACATGTGACGTGCTGTGATGTCATCATGCAGTGAAATGAGAAGCGCACATCTCCCCCTCCCCCTGGGCTTTTTTAATGCATTTTGGCTTTTCAGTTACATAAAAATGATGACTTTGGGACTGAAAGTGCATAAAACATCAAAGTTTTTGAAAACGCCACCATTGTCGGGTTTCTACAAACACCCCCAAAACAAGAGTCTTTGGAAACGTCATGACGTCATGCACTTGTATGATACAAGTTTAGGTGGAGGGTGTAGATTTGCTTAAGGATGTTATTTGTTATTTTGAAAACCAAAACAAATCATTAGACGCTACTGTACATTTTCTTATACTTGCTGGAAAATTTTACTTTCACAAACAGAGGCTCCTTAAAAGAGGTGGTCCAGAGTGTATTTTTATGGCTTGGTTGTGTTTATAAGATGCAAAGCAATGTGTGCTCATGCTTCATTTGTAAAAAATCTTATTACTTTGATTGATTATATACAGCTACTTTGCTAACATGAAAATGACTGACATATTTCCTAGTTCCTCCAAAAGGCCTGCCCTCAAGAGGCTCTGATTGGTCAGCTAACATAATGTGCTGTGATTCGAGAATCGTCTCGACGTCACCAGGAAAAGCATCACGCACTTTTGCCCTCTGTAAACAGTCAGTCAGAGTAACTGTTAGCCGTATCATTTTGAGCCTGAATCAGACAGAAAATGAAGAGCACATAGCTTACGCCTGCTCTCTAAAATAAAATCTGACAAGTGTCTTTCACATATATTCGGAATAAGCATGTGTATCGTAATATGAAACGTTCACATATATTTTGCAAGTTTGTTATTTGAGATGTAGAATGAAGGGAAAGCAGCCGCATAGAGAGACACACTTAGAGAGACACTGCAGCGCTGGTGAAGATTGTGGCTGCTTACAGCGGTTTGACTGATAAATATGAATTTGTAGCAGTGCCAAACAGCATTTCCCGTTGTTTATATCCTTGTTTATGTCCTCGCTACAACATACCCTTAACACTAGAAACTGTGCATGTAATAGATCAATTTGAACAAATAAAAATACTTACAGGTTGTGGCTCACAATCCACAGCCTTGTCTATTATGGTTGGAGCTGCTCCTTCTTTGAGGAGTTTTTAGCCTAATCCAGCACTGAACTGGGAGAGATTCTGGCTTTTGTCAAATGCTAGCTATATATATTTTTTATAATTCTCTGGAACATAATTAAAATTAAACAGTAAGCACTTCTCTCTTTGTGTTGTGTCCTTTGGTAGCCCAAATACAGAAACAGAACTAGCTCTGTGGAAGCAGCAGCGTTTGGACGGCATTTTATATTTCTCTGCTATAACATTACAGCGCCTCTGACCACGCCTCTTCACTGTGCAGGGTGTATGCGCGTGGTGAATGCGCGTAACCCAAGTGTGCCACACGCCTCTTTTTGAGTGACACTCCCGGCCGTTAGATCGCCCCCTGGGGGCTGGCTGCAGTACAAGTCATAAAACCCGCCTCCCCCATGTTTTAACCAACGAGACTTGAGGCCAAATAAAAAAATTAATTACACTTGCAATAAAGTTTTCTAAATTATGGTTTTGGTCATTAGAGGCACTGGTTATATGATATAGGTTCAGATCTTCATGTCTTGTCATCATGATTGACAGTTGTGATTGACAGCTTCTCTAAGCAGACCGTCGGGGCTTCGGGAGGAGATTGAAGTGTTTGATTTTTGTGTTATTTTATTATGATAAAATTAGTTGGTCAGCAGTAAACTATACTTTCTAGCCTACAGGATCTGATGGATCACTGTTTATTCGGTTAAATGTGGGCTTTTGTTTGCTGATACACGCCGAATGTTATCATGTCAGGGAATACAGGTGATCGTTATCTAGCAGTAATACTTTTTATGGGTCTGAAATAATAATTAGGAAGACAAAACTAATGTTAGCCTATGTCCACATCGATCTCCTTTAATGTTATTCAAACTTGATTTAAAGGACATCCCTGACATTTTCCTGAGTTTCGGCATGTAATCAAGTTAATCTACTGAATTTGCTGTTTTAAAAATATTAGACATTCTAGAAACAGAATCTAAAAACAAATAGAGCTTTTGAAAACTCCTAATAAACATTAAGATGAATGTAAATTCCTCTTTGCCAGATATAATTAAGGCATCAAATAAACCAAATGAAAATGTAGGCAAAGAAAAAAGAATAAACAATATACAAGCAATGTTGCAGCAGCTGATAGACATCAGTTGATGTATTAATACTGCAAAGTTTATTGTGCAAATTGATAAGGACTATTTTATATAGTGCTGGGATATGTAATATCCCGTTTATATTTAGAAATAGGGCAGCACGGTGGCGCAGTGAGTAGCACAATCACCTCACAGCAAGAAGGTCGCTGGTTCGAGCCCTGGCTGGGCCAATTGGCGTTTCTGTGTGGAGTTTGCATGTTCTCCCCGTGTTTGTGTGGGTTTCCTCTGGGTGCTCTGGTGTCCACCAGAAGTCCAAAGACATGCGCTATAGGTGAATTGAGTAAGCTAAATTTCTGTAGTGTATGAGTGTGTATGGATATTTCCCAGTGATGGGTTGCAGCTTTGCTTTGGCCTTTTTTGGGGTTAATTATTGTGATATCCTGATTGCAACAGAAGATACTGGGAAATGTCTCTAGACTGATGGCATTTCTTGCCTTTCAGCCTTATAATCTTAAAATGTAAGCAAAATCACCTGTTTTGTCAACACTTTAGACATTACGCTAGAGAATCAATTAGATACTAGCTCTAAAGTGAGGTTTGGGAATGAGCAACAGTTTCTGCTGTTCTGACATCAGCTGCAGATGTGAATGAGTGGCGAAAAAAAGTAGTTCCTCAAACAAAAGGATTTTTGAAACTCTCCATGTTTAATTTTCTTTTTTTATATACATGATTATGCCACTGAACTGTTGTATAAACGCAATATCACACAAGTAGCTGTGCAACATGGCTGTATATCGTCACTGGTGGGACACTAAGCAATGCACGCCTCCCACCAGTGCCGATATACAGCCATATTGCACTGCTACTTGTGTGATATTGCTCATATATTGCTACATAGGGCAACAAGAACATGACAGTGTTTTCAACTAAAAATGTGAAGCTTTTATGAGTTTTGGCTGTTCATTGACATCAGTGCTTTTCAAATGATTAGAATGACTTATGAACAGGGTTCCCACTCTTTCATAGACACCAGATTCAAGCACTTTCAAGTAATCATACCCCAACATAAGTAGCGCCATTAAAGTCCTTACTGTACTTAACATTTCACTTAAACTTAATATTTACATTAAACGTCTGTAATTTTCAAAAACTCTTATCATTTTAAACAAATATGTTCAATTCAATACTGGTAATTCTCAAATGCGGTTTCTGAAATATTGATCAAATGTGCATTATTTGTCATTTTTATTGTACAATATTTAAATGTAAGGTTTTTAGATTTTGCAGCACAATTGTTGAAATGACACCATAAACAATTTTGTTTTCAGATTTAATTCAAGCCCTTTCAAGGACCAAACGTTTTTGAAAATGACCTTGTTTGAGGTAAGTTTGTCTGAAATATGTTTTCATGAGAGTGTTGTGTAGGAAAAAGAGTGTTTTATACCACTGACCTGACTGGATTTCATGTAACTGCACGTTTTAATTGCATTTCATTCATTGCCTTTGGAAAACCTTTTTTTGGCAGGAAAAAAACAACTATTGCTTCCTTTAATCTTGATGAAAGTGCTTCATAAGGCTTTTTGATTGTGTTTCGCTTGATCTAATGAAGGAATTTGCGAGATCTGTGTGTGTGTTTGCTGAAGGAATAATGAGGTTTGGTGTGGAGATGATTGGCTTTGAAGCAGAGGAAGCTGATTGTGTAAAATATTTCATACAGCTTCTGTTTGTGCTGGACTAAAATGAAGTACAGTTGCCCTGTAAGATCATTTTTGTGGGAAATAAAAGGAACTCAAACCACATGCAGTTTCTCATTGAGACACCAAAGTAGGTTATGTTGGCTTAATGATGAAGGATCTGTGTTGATAACCCAAACATTGCAGGTGCAAACCATTTTGGCTTCCGGATGTTCCGGATTGTTGATAACCCATAACAGGTGACTGATGACCTGAACAATTTCAAAGCAACTTTCTTTTGTTTCTTTGAGGGCACTATATCTGTTATAAAGCTACTCTAAAGGGCTTTAAACAAATTCAATTCAAGTTTATGTGTATAGCACTTTTCACAATAATCATTGTTTCAAAGCAGTTTTACAAATGTGCCCATTATTGCATTACAATCAAATTCGGGAAAGTTACGGTTATTAGTTAGCATAACTTTATGTTACTAATATCTTTAACTAATTAACTAGTTTGTTTGTTTTTTGTTTTATATATTTATTTATAAAGGGACTATGTACAACATGATATGTCGTGCCAGAGTTAGCTATAAAGCTAATTTACATCTGTAGTCCCCACATGCAAACTCCACACAGAAAAGCCAACTGACCCAGCCGGGACTCGAACCAGCAACCTTCTTGCTGTGAGGCGACTGTAAATTTACTGTTTCAAAATATTTGAAATGTTTCTTAAAATATATTATATTGTGTTTAATGGGGAAAAAAAGTTTTTTTTTTTTTTACACAGACATTTTAAAAAATTACATTTTAGAGCAGTAACAGCAATACCGGCGTCACGGTGGTGCAGTGAGTAGCACGATCGCCTCACAGCAAGAAGGTCACTGGTTCGAGCCTCGGCTAGGTCAGTTGGCATTTGTGTGGAGTTTGCATGTTCTCCCCGTGTTCGTGTGGATTTCCTCCGGGTGCTCCGGTTTCCCCCACAAGTCCAAAGACATGCGGTATAGGTGAATTGGGTAAGCTAAATTGTCCGTAGTGTATGAGTGTGTATGGATGTTTCCCAGTGATGGGTTGCAGCTGGAAGGGCATCCGCTGTGTAAAACATATGCTGGATAAGTTGGCGGCTCATTCCGCTGTGGCGACCCCAGATTAACAAAGGGACTAAGCCGAAAATAAAATAAATAAATGAACAGCAATACCTTGAAACCATGATAATTTTATCCAAGGTTATCATACCGCCAAACTTTAAGCAGATTTTTAAGAACATTAAAAGTGGGACTCTCTAATATGCACTGGTATTTTATTCCGTCTGTCTGCTGCTCTGACTGAAAAACTGATTCTCCAAAAACAGTTCTCTTGAGTTTAACTGAACAATCACCTGTAACCGATGACCGACCTAGTCTGTCTTATATTATCCTTGCAGAAAATCACACTTTGTTTGACAGGTGGTGGTGCAGGATCATTAAACATTTTATACAATAACCATACAATAACAACCCTGTGTCCATTACAATGGCATCACATGTCATTGCATATTTTTTGTGGTTCCTGAGCATCCAATCCTTGTCATCCAATCAAATGGCTGTAAGGCTCGGCATGTTATAATTTGAAAAAAATCCACTACACTGAAACGCAGCATGGCATCACTTCACCAGACACAGATGGAAGCCACATTTACAATGTTTTTGTTCAGATTTATTGATATGTTTGCCAATATTTTATAGATTGTATGTAAAAAGAGGGATAGCACTTACTAATTAAAGTTTAAAATCTTTTGTAACATTGCAAGCTTTAGATCAGGATTTCTTTCAAATAAGTCTGTCCTTTAGGATGGACAATGGGTTCAAAATCTGTTACTGGAATTAAATCTCCAGTAATGCTGGCTGAACTTTTTTATATAAAAAAAACTATATCGATGTGCTAGTTCATTGCTGAAACAATTTCATATGCAGAAAATACAGATCTTGAAGTTCTTGAGCATATAGCAGATGGAAATATCTCATATGTGGACATTATGTGGAGTGATGAGGAAGATGAAGATGAGGTTTGTCATAAGCAACAAAATACCACAAAAACCTCAAAATTAAAGGAAAAATGTTACAATCTTAACACTTGTGCAACCAGCAATCATGCTCTTTTTGTATTTTATGTTGGTATAATGTTCGGGAAGTACTGTACAACTGTTCTGACCTGATGTCCATTGAAATATACAAAAAATATATATACATATAGGCTGTTGAATTTTTATTATTATAATTTGCTCTCATTTATAGATTATTATTTTACATACTTTTACATTTTTCTGAAACTTGAAACTTAATTTGGGTCTGAAGGGCATAAACACATCAGCATAAAATAAAAAATTGCCAAATATTAGTAATTTATGTTGTTGAATACAATTACAGTAATGATAGCTCCTTGGCTTTTTAGCTAAATTTGAACAGTTTGTTTATAAATATTATACAATGGTTTTAATGTAACTAATAGCTTTTAACAGTTAAAGTTATAATATATAAAAATAATTAACCTGCAGTTACATATAGGTGATGTCCATGTGTACATGTTCAATGAATTGTATTTGTGTATTACTTGTGTATTGAAGTCTTCGACGGCTGACATCATCTATTGTTTTTTTTTTGGTTATTGTCGTTCTGGACACCACAGATGTTTCACACCTGTAATTTAAACAGGGGTTATGAAATTTATAGTATGAAAAGGGGTCATTTTACCCAGGGTTATGAAACCCTGTTCCAGTGCAGGGATAGCAGCACATTTACAGGGTTAACCCTGGATTGTGGTGCTACAACACATACACTTAATGCACAAATACACCTCATTAAACATTAACACATAGACGCCACCTATATGCAATAAAATTGCACGTTAACTATGTCTCTATATAATAACTTATATTTGATCCCCAGTCCCAAACTGTTTGTAACTTTAGCTTAATTTGATTGCAATGTAATAATGTGCACCTTTTGTACAGCTGCTTTGAAACAATAATTATTGTAAAAAGCGATTGACGCGTGGCATCTCTCTGCCGTCTGAACACTGTAACAGGTAAAAACAGTCTTCAAAGTTATCGTGCATATTAATAAAGTTGCGCCTCATTCACAATAGAGTGTGCTGATTGGTTCGAATCAAGTCTTTCTCATAAATTAATGCTAAAATATCAAAGATGTCACGTTGTACCCGCTGGTACAGACAGCCAATCTCTATGCTTGATTTTACACAATGACCGCATGGCCGTGACGTAGCTTCAAACTTTCTTTTCAAACCGGAAGAACGAATTTGCTCGAAATAACGCAAAAACAACCCATTTTCTCTGTTTTGTGAAATATATGTGTCCTAATAGTGTTTTTAGCCGCTTGAGACACATATGAACATCTCAAAAAATGTGTTTTGGTGTTTCGTGACCCTTTAAAGAATTAGGATTATTCGTTAACCCCAAATATAGTATGAGCAGTGTAAACTTTATTACAGATTATAACCCAGGATTTAATTTATCCAGGGTTAACAGTTTCATGTGTGAAAAGCCCTTAAATCACTGTAGACAGAAGAATCGGCTTGCTAATTGAAGAATTAATGGATAATATTAAGGTAAAATGCCTGTAGTTCTTGAACAAATAAGCGTTTATTAGGGGCCAGTCGCCACAAGCGTGAAAGCATCTGTTGTTAGTTAATTGTTGTCTTTATATACTTCTTTTTCTCAGGAAGTCTTTGACAGCCCATAAAACTGCATGGTAAAACACTGTGAAATTTGCGACACATTTAGAGAACGGTCTGAACATAAACCACAGTAAATTTGAGGTCTAACTCAAGCCATCACCAGCAGCTTTGATCTCTACGTATGTTTGTGTTAGTAACTTTTGCGCTGTGAGAACTAGAAAAATAAATATTTTATAAATAATACCCCCGGTGACCAAAAGTTTACAGGTTTTGTGTTGTTCTACAAATCTACAAATGTGAAGATACAATATCAAACTGCATTTTCAACACATACCGACACAACTTTGTGCGTCATTATCACCTCACACTGACCACACCACTTTAATCTGGTAACACCTATAGGCCACCTATTGGACAAAAGTGATATACTATTAAATAACGCTAGTAATGATTGTATTCGGGATTTTTTTCAGCCATCTTTTGACTAAAATCATCTCCAGATGTCTTGTTATTCATTGCTGCTGTCGGCCTGATCATTTGCTGTTCACAGCTCCTCATTTGTCCTCTGCTGGAAGCTGAATTATGCTATAATTACATTTTGGACTTGAATACAGTAAAAAAAAATTGTTGCAGAAATGTGAGACATGGCTCACAGAGAAAAGATTCGATATGAGATTGCAGGTAAACCAAAGAAATTCTCGAAGATTTGGAAGTCCTTTTTTGAATATGTGGAAAATTACCAATGATTTCATGAAGCATAAAAATATGTACAAAATACAAATCGTCATAATTGGGTAATTCGTATATCCAAAAACTCTCTCTCTGTCTCTTTCTTTCTTCGTCATTTCCATTAATGATTATGTACGTATGCAGATGTTTGAGTGGAAATATGCGCATGTTTAAATTCTTCATGGAGGTATATGATTAAGTATCTGTGCATTTGTGGGTGTACATTTGCATATATGTATTTATATTTTACATATGTTTATTTGTCATTATTATTATTATTTGCAGGCATCGGGTGGGTTTGGGGTTTGTTCTTCACTCAAAAAAAAATTTGCTTTTGCAACTTGTTCAAACTCCTTATTTAAAATGAGCTGAAACAACACAGTTCTTTAGGGACAACTTAATTGTTTTATGTTCAATCAACTTAAAATTGCAAAAACCATTAAGTTGACTTAATCGATTTGCGTTGAGATGAGATGGAGGATATACAGTGTTTAAAAATGTTTACATTCAAACATGCAGACAGTTTTCACTCAGAAAGTTCACAAAGAAATGGGAAGTAACGCATTGTTTTACCTAAAATGTACTTCAGTCTCTTTTTATTGACATTGTACAAACAAACAAACAAAACAAGTCAATGCAAACCATTGTAAATACATGTGATTCAATATTATCTCACAGACATCCAGCCTGGTGTGTGTCCTTACCTCGGTGGTGGAGAAAACGCTCCTGTGGTACCAAACATGGCCAGGGCAGCATCAGATTTACTCGAGGCCTAATAATAGTCGCATGCAGCTGCCCTATCCCGCACACAGCCGAGAATGTACGGGCTCTGCCAGGGAACACTCTGTACACACGTTCCACGCATTTCTCCATGCTGACAACACAGCAAGGACTCCTACTCGGGCCGTCCTGGCACTGGCAGCGGGCCACTGCACGTATACCTGCATACATCAGCACTGCTGGCTATTTAAAACACTGTGACGCCGCTGTAGTGGAAACTGCACTGTACTGGGACTAAAAGCATTCCGTATGTGCACAACATATTCAGAAAACGGTGTCAGTTTGTGCAGTTTAAATTCATTTTCTAAAGATCTCATTCATTCATCCGCTTAGTCCATTATTAATCAGGGGTCACCACAGCAGAATGAACCACCAACTATTCCGGTATATGTTTTACACAGCGTTTGCCCTTTCCAGCTGCAACCCAGTACTGGGAATTTCTTAAGTATTGTAAAATTCATAAAAATTTACTAATACTACTACTACTACTAATAATAATAATAATAACAATAATAATAATAATAATAATAATAATAATAATAATAATAATAATAATAATATACTACTACTACTACACCGTAAAACATTATATGATCAATTAGTCCTGACAGCATATGCTTTATTTTTTAAACTAAGTTAATAATGTTCTAACTTAATTTTATAAGTTACACAAGCTGTTATAAGTCAGTTTAACGTAATATAAGTTCAAAGGACTTAATTTGATTCAGCTTAAAAGTTAAAGGCAACTTTTCCGGTATATGTTTTACACAGCGAATGCCTTTCCAGCCGCAACCCAGTTCTGGGAAATCTTAAGTATTGTAAAATTCATAAAAATATACTACCACTACCGCTACCACTACCACTACTACTACTACTAATAATAAAAATAATAATATACTACTACTAATAATAATAATAAAATAATAATATACTACTACTACTAATAATAATAAAAATAATAATATACTACTACTACTAATAATAATAAAAATAATAATATACTACTACTACTAATAATAATAATAAAAATAATAATATACTACTACTAATAATAATAATAATAAAAATAATAATATACTACCACCACCACCACTACTACTAATACTACTATTAATCTGGGGTCGCCACAGCGGAATGAACCGCCAACTTATCCAGAATATGTTTTACGCAGCGGATGCCCTTCCAGCTGCAACCCATCTCTGGGAAACATCCATACACACCCACTCACACTCATAAACTACGGACAATTTAGTCTACTCAATTCACCTGTACCGTATGTCTTTGGACTTGTGGGGGAAACCAGAGCACCCGGAGGAAACCCACGCAAACACGGGGAGAACATGCAAACTCCACACAGAAACGCCAACTGACCCAGCTGAGGCTCGAACCAGCGACCTTCTTGCTGTGAGGCGAACGTGCTACCCACTGCGCCACTGTGAGGCCCACTAATAATAATAATAATAATAATAATAATAATAATAATAATAATAATAATAATAATAATAATAATAATAATAATATTCTATTTGATTCAGCTTAAAAATTTAAGGCAACTTTTCCGGTATATGTTTTACACAGCGGATGCCCTTCCAGGCGCAACCCAGTTCTGGGAATTCTTAAGTATTGTAAAATTCATAATATACTACCACTAAAAAAAAGTAATAAAATAATAATATCTGTATAAATAAATAATTAAAAAATTACTTTTAAAACTGAAAATAATGAATGAATGAATGAATGAATGAATGAATGAATGAATGAATAAATAATTGTAAATTTTTTTATTAAAAATGGTTAAAAACAGCACTGGAAGAGTAAACAGAAATAGTTTTTTTTATCCTTCACTGTGATTACAAATAATTAAAAAATTAAACAAAATAAAAAATAAAAATACACAAAAAAATTTTTTAAAACATTAAAACTTTGTGGATTTTTAAATTAAATTAGTTTTACAAATAAATAATACTGCTATCTGTAACATAAAATAAATATTATTATGAAATAATATATATTATAAATATATTTTATAAAATACATATTGTAAAAGCACTGTCGCATCACAGCAAGAAGGTCACTGGTTCGAGCCCCAGTTGGGTCAGTTGGCATTTGTGTGGAGTTTGCATGTTCTCCCCGTGTTCGTGTGGGCTGCGTGTAAGCTTGATAAGTTGGTGGTTCATTCTGCTGTGGCAAGACCTGGTTAATAAGGGAACTAATCCAAAGGAAAAAGAATAAATAAATTAAAATAAATATAATATTTTACAATATTGAAACGTTTTCATGCTTTTTCTTTGCTATGTGAATAAAATGAAAGAACTGTTTGGTAATGTTATACATTTTTTTTAAACATTTATTTATTTATTTTTATTAAAATCCATTTAAAGATTCTGTAAGTATATATATATATATATATATAAACAGTACTCGTAATTCAGTTCCCATAATTGTGGCTGCGTTTCCCTCACAGTGTGATCAAAACAAATTAACAATTGCACAAATAAATAAATAATAATAATTTTTATTATAGAGTTTGAACCCTTAAAAATAATCCAACTGCAGTGTAATCCTTGTGTCTTTCTTACTCTCAAAAAAAGAAAGAAAGAAAAGAAAAAAAAAAGGTGTCTTTCTCTTCTCCTTGCTGGCTTGCTAATACACACACGCTCTTATCTTACCCCTGCTCACTGCTGCCACATATAAACAATGAAACAGCATGAATATTTAGCTGCTGCGTCTTTCCTCCAGTGGGCAGACATGGCTTGAATGAGATAACTGTATTTTCTGCGGCGTATGTCGTGATAAATACATGCTTCGGCTTCCTGAACTGGGTAAAAATATAAATCTGCTGCTTGTCACAGCACTCTGTAGCTGTATTTAAAATCAACTTGCTCCTCGTTGTAATTACAGCCTCACTGACAGCACACAATATCACAGAAAAACCAATCAGCACGTGGAGTAGCATGTGACTTTCTTCTAATTTCCTTCAACTCTACAGAGACCTTTAGCTGATTTATTGAGTCAGGAGCTCATTTTGTTCGCTAAATATCATTAAAAGATGCAAATGACTTTTTTTTTTGTTTTATGTTGCTTTTTTTGATAGGATTTCGTTTTTGCTGCTAGGAGAAAATATTGCCTGAAACTTTCTTTTTGCTGTGAAACAAGAAAGTTATTTAAGAAGCAGAATTAATAATAAACTTTTAACATTAACTTGTTATTTTTAATAATAATAGCATCTTATTTTTTTAAGATACACTGCTAAAAATGTTTGTTTTTAGATATTTGACTAGAAACAAGACAAATCTCTTACAAAAAATTAAAAAGACATATTATAAAATATTCTTATAAAATAAATATGGTAAATATTGTATTATTATATTATATATTTATTATCATAAATATTATATTATGCTTTTTTTTTTTTTTTTGATTTTGTTTTTTTTTTTTTTGACTGGCTGTTTTTTTTTTCAATTTAATTAAATTTAGTTTAATAAAAAATAACAGATGTAGAGATAAATAACAAAAAATTAATTCATTCATTTTCTTTTCGGCTTAGTCCCTCTAATTATTAAGGTAAAGGACCTTCTTGCTGTGAGGTGATCGTGCTACCCACTGCGCCACCGTGACGCTAATAATAAAAAAAATGTAATTTACATTTTTTAATTTAAAAAGCAGTCCTGAAATAGTTCCTATTTAAATTTTTTGGGGGCTTTTTTCCACTGTGATTGCAAATAACAACAATAAGAAGAGAAAGAAGAAAAATTACAATGAACTTAAACAAGTGTACAAAAAATCATTTAAAAAACATTAAAAGTCCAACTAAAACTTGCAAAAAATGAAATCAATGGCAATAAATAGAAACCGTGTTGAAAGAATTGCGTCATGAGACTTTGAGATCTTTCCTCCAACTATTTCTGATGTTGAAAAGTTCAAAAATAAAAAGGGACTTTCATTGAAGTTTTGAATCATTTGAAGTAGAGCTGCACAATATATGCATCGATATATGTGATGTGGAGTCTGGATTATAGTTTATTATTTACATGTGTATTTGAGGCATGAGGATTTTAAAAGCATTTGGGCATAAGTACCATTTGTAACTCTAATAATAATTATTTTTCCCCAGTGATGGGTTGCAGCTGGAAGAGCATCCGCTGCGTAAAACATATGCTGGATAAGTTGGCGGTTCATTCCGCTGTGGCGACCCCAGATTAATAAAGGGACTAAGCCGAAAAGAAAATGAATGAATGAATGAATAATAATTATTTGTATTGAATTACTTATTCAATGAAGACAACGCAGTATTATTTTACATGTGATTATTCAATTACTGTACCAGAGTACTGTTAAAAATCCGTTAAAAACACCGTTTATTTCATTTGAGTCTTTTTCTCTATTTTATTAATCTATATATTCATTCATTCATTTTCTTTTCGGCTTAGTCCCTTTAGTAATCTGGGGTCGCCACAGCAGAATGAACCGCCAACTTATCCAGCATATGTTTTACGCAGCGGATGTCCTTCCAGCTGCAACCCATCACTGGGAAACATCCATACACACCCATTCACACTCATACACTACGGACATTTTAGCTTACCCAATTCACCTATACTGCATGTCTTTGGACTTGTGGGGGAAACTGGAGCACCCGGAGGAAACCCATGTGAACACAGGGAGAACATGCAAACTCCACACAGAAATGCCAACTGACCCAGCCGGGGCTCAAACCAGCGACCTTCTTGCTGTGAGGCGATTGTGCTCAGAATCATCCCAATCACACTAAAATGATTCATTCTTTCCAAATAGACATATTCAAGTCATCTGGTGAAACTGCATTCATATGTGTATCGCAGAAAAAACACAAAAAAACTTGCAATGTTCGAGTTTTCCAATATCATGCAGCCCTAGTTTGAAGTGATATATTGTCTGGGTTGGTGTTGTAAATTATGGCACATAAACTGCCACTATACTTTTTCTGTTATTTTACAAATTTTAGATCAATAAAAGCCACTTTAAAAAACAAGCGGTCAAATATCAACATGACAAGTCAGAGATCAAGGTCCTAAAAGGCCATTCATAACCGTAAATAAACAGAAAACATCATAAAATATGGAAAATAATAATTAACATATTTTTTTTTACAGTGTTTTCAGTTAAGAAAAATATTCTAGTGCCTTTAAAACAGGATCAAGGTCAAGCTTTATTTAAATAACAGCTTAAAACAACATGAATGTTGACAGACATGGCAAAAATAATAAACAATTAGAGAGACTGGACAATATATGTAAAATAACAATTTAAAACTAAATTTAAAAATACATATATATATATATATATATGTATGTATCTGTATATATACATACATATAAATTTTTAGAGTCCTAAAAAAAAAAAAAAAAAAAAACTAATTTATTTTAATATAGGCCAAAGAGAAGAGGCAGGTTTTGACAGATTTTTAAAAACACAATGTAGATGAAGCTCTAATTAATAAAGGTAAAGGTAAAGTCTTGGAGCATAGACTGAGAAAGCTCTGTCTCCTTTGGTTTTCAAGCGGGATTTAGGAACAATTAGCAGGAGCTGAGCAGAGGACCTAAGGGATCTTTGGGGAGAATACAAACTTAATAGTTCAGATATATAGGCCGGGGCAAGTTCATGTAAACCTTTAAATACATAAGTAAAAAAAAAAAGTATAAAAGTAATGAGTAAATAAATATCCAAAACATACACAACAACCAATCAAATACACACACTAAAACACGATCTAATATAAAAAAAAATATATATATATATATATATATATATATATATATATATATATATATGTTTTTATGTTTCTTGATTGTTTAGATTTTTTAAGTAAAATTTAAAAATGCATTTGATATAAGATGATTTCTCAAAGCATTTTAGTTATTGAAAAAGCAGTGACTGTTGATGATTGACTGATTCTGATTGAGTGTGCTGTTTGTAAAGCTTCATCTCATCAACATTTCAATTCTGTTGCAGTGGGCTTTTTTTTCTTTCTTTTTTTTTCAATTTTGTCAGTCTATAAAGCATTTCCCACCTTTCCTTGTTTAATTGGATGCTATAAATTCACAGAATTTATGACTTTCTGTTCTCAGCTGGAATACAAAAGGACAGAGGACAGGCGCAGTAATTCACATGGGGGTGTAGAGCTAACACCACTCCACAGAATTGCCTTTTGTTCAGTGTCTGCTGGATCAGAACACCCTCAGATTGATTCTTCCTACAACTCCACACACACACAAAAAAGAAAGAAAAAAAATTATGCCTTTTTTTTTGCTTCCCATGAGAGTAGATGGTTAACAACCGTCTTGTTCTTTTAAGAGTAGAAAGATGAATTCTTTCCTCCGGGTGCTCCGGTTTCCCCCACAAGTCCAAAGACATGCGCTATAGGTGAATTGGGTAAGCTAAATTGTCCGTAGTGTATGTGTGTGGATGAATGTGTATGGATGTTTCCCAGTGATGGGTTGCAGCTGGAAGGGCATCCGCAGCGTAAAACATATGCTAGATAAGTTGGCGGTTCATTCCGCTGTGGCGACCCCAGATTAATAAAGGGACTAAGCTGAAAAGAAAATGAATGAATGAAGATGAATTCCAAGTAAAATCTTTTAAAGTAATTCAACAATTCCCTATATATGTGACTCTGGACCACAGAACGCATAAATGTCAAATTTTGTGGAATTGAGGTCTGAACAAGAGCTAAATATATACTGTTGAAGACAGAATTAGCAGCCCCCCTGTTTTTTTCCCTACGAATTTCTGTCTAACAGAAAGAATTTTTTTTCAACACATTTCTAAACATAACAGTTTTCCATCATTCATTTTATTTTCAGCTTAGTCCCTTTATTAATCTGGGGTCGCCACAGCGGAATGAACCGCCAACTTATCCAGCATATGTTTTACGCAGCGGATGCCCTTCCAGCTGCAACCCATCACTGGGAAACATCCATACACATTATGTTATGTTCATTATGTTAGGTCTGTAAGACATCTTATTTATGTAGCAAATACGTCGTTTTTTTTATTTAGACATTCCCTTATCCAAACTGCTATGAATAACAGTAACAGTTACACTGATTATACATCCGTCCACACATATATGATAAGCTCAAGTATTTTCCACTCAAAAATAATACAACAGCTGAAGAATCATTTGTAGAATTTTATTATATTATAATTTATATTTTTCAACAAAACCAATCAAAAAAATTCAAGTTCGAGATTCATCGTATAGACGGCGTATAGAGGTAAAGAAGACGCCTCATTAACAAATAAAAACGTTCAATGGAATGTGATGTTTAGCAGATGTTACGATCTTTCACAGACGTCTCCGCAACGTACGTGTGCTATCTGGGTAACTACGGTTTGCCTTAAGAACATGTGGTGCACCCGAAGTGAGAACAAATTTAGTTACAAACTAACTAGTAGTTACTAAGCCCCTAGTGAGGACTTTACGTTCAAGTTTAAGAAAGAACCTAAGAACAGCTGGTGCAACCCTACCCTGAAGTATATTTTGAATGAAACCCTTTTTTACGTAAATACACTGACACTGCAGCACAGAATAGCTCTTTCCTCATTGTGAATATCAAGTGAAGGTCTCATATTTTAGCTTTCATTACAGGCTCTTCACGCACTGGCAATGTGAAAAGCGATTAATACATGAGAAATCTAACACACAGGCCCTTTAGGGATGAAGATAAAACCCCCACGAGTCTTGAAACGATTTTGCAGCAACATGAAATGGCTCCGCTGCAATAAATTTACATGCAAAATACCTATTAGTCACCCGCTACTAGCAATATCAATCATAAATACACTTGTGTGGGTGACTGTGGTGTGTAGGTCGCTATTACAGTAAGTACAAAATGGCACATTTGTGCATAAACATTCACAGCGACGGCTGAGAGCAGTCGTTATGATGTCATTTCCTCCAGAGAACATTTTCACACCTTTTTTGGCTCTAAGGGAGACCTCTCCTCTCTTCCCTGATGGAGATTCACACTGGAAGAAAACACCTATAACGCACAATAAATAACGTCTCTATGTGAGACCTGACAGTCAGTTCATTCTGCACAGCCAACCATGACTTTTAAGGGAATGGACTTGGTGTCATGCGGAGACAAATGCAAATAATATCGCATGTGTGCACAGAGAGGCATGTTGTTTATGATAGCCATGGCTGCTGGGGTGGGTGGGAAGCAAGGTTATTTTAGTAAATGAAAACGAATACTAAAACTATTAGTCAAAAAAACACTTTCGTTAACTGAAATCAAATACAAAAAATAAATACATAAATGAAAAAACTAAACATAATTATCTTTGATGATGATAAGTAGCAAAAATAATAATAGTTTTTAAAATTAATAAACTAAATTAGTAAAAAAATAAATGCTAAAAATAAATGAACACATTTCTGTGGCAGAAAATCTGACCTGCGGCTGTTCAGAGAATAGTAGCCTATAGATGGCGCTTTTACCGACAAACACATCAGTCTAGTGCAGTGTTTCTCAACCACAATCCTGGGGGACCACCAGCTCTGCACATTTCCTTGTCTCCTTAACCAAACACACCTGATTCTGTGTGTAATGAGTGTGACAGACAAAGGAGACATCCAAAACATGCAGTGCTGGTGGTCCTCCAGGAACGTGGTTGAGAAACATAGGTCTAGTGCACGATTATTTACAAAAACATCTTTTCTATAAACAGAAAACTTGTGTTTTTCATCATTTTACATACTGCTGTACATACATGATCTTTAATATGTTTGTCTTAAAGGGCTCCTATCTTACCCATTTTACAAGATACGTCTTTGGTGTCTGCAAAATGTGTCTGTAAAGTTTCAGCTCAAAATACCTATCAGATAATTTATTATATCCTGCTGAATATGTGAATTTTGGACTAAGATTACATTGTGGCTGTTTTTGTTGCCTGTGCCTTTAAATGCACATGAGCTTGTTCTCTCCGCCCACCGTTCCAGCATGCGTGCCTGCGTCACGTCAGATAAACAGCAGTAAGGGACAGAGACGGACAGGAATAAAGCAGAGATTCAGTTTACGAGTCAAAATACCAAGTAAGGTTGTTTGATGTATTTGTTGTGGAGTTTAATCAAGCCTTTCTGCAATGATGAGTCACACACAAATGCCATTACAAAGTCTGCAGAACACACACACGTTTAAATTTGCAGTTTTTCCACGTCTACTTGCAGCAAATCTGACAGGATACAAGTTAATATGCACTACTGCATGGATATCCATTATGCTACGGCACAAAATAAACTAAAATGAACAAAACCATTAATGAAATGAGTTCAAATTAAATTGAAATTAAAATAAAATAAAAATATATATATAATCTTGCAAAACTATAATAACCATGGCTTCGCTTTGGCCTAACAATACCAGGCCGAGTGGATACACACACACATACATTCTGCTATCTGAACCAATGAGGCTGCTGATTTATACGGTTGATTATTCACTGGATTAGTCTTTTACTTCGGTTGTTACAGTGTACACGTCTATTTCTTCCCACTTGCTACTGGCTAAAGGTAATTATAGAGCAGGGATGTGATGACGGCCTGAGAAGATCATCATTTACCCATTTATAAAGAGCAGTTTGCTGGCCATCTGTGCTATTTGTTATAAGCAGGATAACAAGAGAAAAAAAAGATTTTCATTTATGTAATGGACAATAAACTAGGCAAGAATATTGTTTTGCAACATTCAAAATGAATATGAGAATGATGGGAGGGAAAAGTTAGAAAGAAAATGAAACCTGCTAAATATGCTGTATGAAATGTTTTTTTTTTATGACATTTCCTTTAAATATAAATATTTCATTTAGAGTCATTCGTTTGCCGTGTGTTTCAGACATGTTTAAATTCATTTTTCGACAACACAATATATGATTCAATATTTGGTGGAGTAATTTATTATTAACAAATCTAATTATTTGTTATCCTGATAAATTGTTATTTTGCAAACAAAAAAAGCTCTAAATAGAAACATTTTTATTTGAAATTTGTAAAAAAAAAAAAAACTAAAAAAAAACATAAAAACAAACAAACAAACAAATAAAGGACTTTATGGAATGAAACAAATGTTATTATTATATTATATATGGAGAAATTTTTTTTCAGCATATTTTTATACCAAATAGTTTATTTTAATAATTTCTAATAACGTCATGCATCATGACAGTAAACAATATTTTACTAGTTATTTTGCAAAATATTTGTATTAAGCTTAAAGTACAATATAAATGCTTAACTAGATTATCTAGGCAAGTTAGGCTAATTAGGCAAATCATTAGACAACATGGGGGGGGGGGGGGGGGGGGATATTGAAAAAAGAGCTAATAATATTGACCTTTGGCAGGGTTTTTTTTTGTTTTGTTTTGTTTTTTATATTTTATTTATGTCAGCCAAATTAAAAGTCTTTAAGTCTAAAAGTCTAAGTAAATGACTTTCCCCAGAAGAAGAAAATGAATAAATAAATAAAGTGAAACAATGTCCTTGCTCTGTTAAACAAATTAAATAATGAAAAAACAATATTAAATATTTTTTAATTTAAACAAATTAAACAGTAAATAAATAATACTGATAAAAAATATATAAATATTATTGCGGGCATCACAGTGGCGCAGTGGGGAGCACGATCGCCTCACAGCAAGAAGGTTGCTTGTTCAAGCCTCGGCTGGGTTAGTTGGCATTTCTGTGTGGAGTTTGCATGTTCTCCCCGTGTTAGCATGGGTTTCCTCCGGGTGCTTCGGTTTCCCCCACAACTCCAAAGACATGCGCTATAGGTGAATTAGGTAAGCTAAATTGTCCGTAGGGTATGTGTGTGTATGGATGTTTCCCAGTGATGGGTTGCGGCTGGAAGGCATCCGCTGCGTAAAAGTTGTGGATAAGTTGTCGGTTCATGCTGCTGTGGCAACCCCAGATTAATAAAGGGACTAAGCCGAAAAGAAAATGATTGGAATAAATATTATTGCTACTTTTTTATTCCAGCAAAACTAAAAGCAATATGACTTTCTTCAGAAGAAAAAATATAAAACAAAATACTGTGGAAAAATTTCTTGCTACTTAATATATAAATTAGATAGATAGATAGATAGATAGATAGATAGATAGATAGATAGATAG
>CAIGQW010055694.1:5715152-5728585 GCA_903798125.1 Danio choprae | reverse complement strand
TAGATAGATAGATAGATAGATAGATAGATAGATAGATAGATAGATAGATAGATAGATAGATAGATAGATAGATAGATAGAAAAACAAAAGCATTAGATACTGAAAACATATCTGGCAACTTTATTAGGTATACGATAGATCTTCAGCTCATTGTTAATATAAATATTTAATCGGGTAATTATATATAATATTATATATAATAACAATATAATGAATGGCATGAAATTACTTTTTGCTGTACAAAAATGTATGTGTGATTTAAACATAATTATTTTTTGCATGACACTAAAATATTTGCCTCGTTTTCATTCAAGGAAAACACAATTTCTTGTATTACTGTGGGCTGAAGCATGACTCCATGATCTTGAAATGTGCTCAGCATTGCTAATATTCAGTCATTGCTAATATCCACAGTCATATGACAGACAAGTCTGAAATCGACACTATATGTTTCAGGCATGTAGCTGTGACTCCCCAAGACGTTCAGTTTGATTTCAGGAATCAGATTAGGTGTATCGTGTTCCAGATCCCCCATATCCACTCCAGCCAGCATTCTAAATGAAGCTGCTGACCCATTAAGCTCGCCCATAAATTATTCCTTATTGATGAATTAAGCACTGAAGCAGAGGATTCTTCTGGAAATAAAAGACAGCAGCATCGTGATGTCCCATTATTCTGCTCACTCACCCACGAGATTGCTTTGAAAACTCGTAAAACATTCATCATGGCAGTGATTCATTCATTCATACCTTAATTTGTTCATTCTTCAACTTAATCATTAATTTTTCTTATTATTAAAACGAAGATGTCGTGTCAACTACAATAATGTATGTAAAAGCCTTTGACGGGTGTAACATGCAATCATCAGCTTAAAGACTGTTGATAAAAATATCCCCCCTGACTGGATATAATGGTACAGACACATGGTAATTCAGCTCAATTACATTAAGAGTGATGCAATTGCGCCTCCCAGTGGAGAAGGAAAACCTTGAAGCATCTGAAAGCATATCTGGCCACTTTACTACAATACGTACAATACATCTTCAGCTCCTTATTAATGTAAATATCTAATCGGGCATTTAGGCTTGTAGACGTGGTCCAGATGATCTGAAGTTCAAATCAGGCATAAGAATAAGGAAGAAGGTCCTGACCTGACTAATCCACCTCTTGGTGTCCTGCTTCGATTTAGACATGAAAAAATTGCAATAATGGCAGACATTGAAGCGATGTACTATCAAGTACGAGTTCAAAATCATCATTATGACTTCCTTAGATTCCTGTGGTGGCCACAAGGAGTCGCTTGAAATATATAGGAC
This sequence comes from Danio choprae, assembly GCA_903798125.1. NCBI lineage: Eukaryota > Metazoa > Chordata > Actinopteri > Cypriniformes > Danionidae > Danio > Danio choprae. The sequence goes on along the minus strand of CAIGQW010055694.1, from coordinate 5,727,269 downwards.
GAGTGTCCATCTCTTTGGGGCAGTGTCATCACCCAGTATCGCCAATTTTGCTTTAAAGCAAACAGGAACTGAAAACTCTGAACAGTACAGCTCACAGGTCATCGACACAACCAATCAGTTTATATGTTGATGATTGTCTCAAGTCTGTGGCCTCTGTGAAAGAAGCAATCAAGCTCACTAAAGATCTCAGGGAATCCTGCACCCTAGGTGGATTTACTTTGAATAAATGGTTGAGTAACAGCTGTGAAGTCCTTGAAGTCATTCTACAAAATTATAGAGTGAAAACAGCTCTCTTGTGAAACAGCTTAACTTAGACAGTGAGAAACCCCCTCTTGAGAGGGCACTTGGAATCCAGTGTAACATCCTAAAGGATGTCCTTACCATTCGGGTAGCAGTCAAGAATCAAGCTCCCACAAGACGTACAGTCCTTTCAATAGTCAGTTCCATCTACGACCCACTAGGGTTCCTCAGGGATAAGCAAATCCTGCAAAGACTGCCATGAAAAGTATGGGTGGGATGAAATAATGATGAAACCTTGGCAAAGATGGCTCACAGAGGTAGACCCGTTAAGCATAACTCAAATATCTGTAGTTCGCTATACTCAAATGACATGCACAGCTTTGAGATATCAGTCCAGTAGATTGCCTTTGTGCTAATGTGGAGATTCACATTATGGATGTTTATGAATAAAAGGTCATTTAATTACATTTTCCAATGTGCTGTAGAAAGTATCTAAACATTAACAGAATTAAGACATGGTCACAAATAAAAGCAACAAAACATATAACGCTTCAGTGGAGCTGCTCTTTAGTGGATCGTCCTTCAACAGGGACATTTGTATTAAACTGAACTGAACTTTAACAATGACATTTATATTAAACTGAACGGAATCAGTTTGCATTTAACTAGAACTACACCAGCACTCTTCTACTAATCGCCTCCCTGCCTGATTTGCTGGAATGTTCCACAATCTTAAATATATTGTCATGGCCTATTTATTCCCTTTTCTTTATGTATGTTAAGCTGCTTTAACACAATCTACATTGTAAAACAGGCTAAAGAAATAAAGACGAATTTGACTAAATAAAAGAAAATATTACAAATCATAAAAATATCAAATAAAATGATTTTAACCTGCATTTAAAAATGACAGTTCTGATTTCCACATAAACTGTTTTATAATTTTGGAGCGGCTATGCTTTATCACCCTTTATATTTTGGTCTACTTCTAGGAAGCATTATGAGCCTCAAAGTCTGCGTGAACCGGATGCTCCAGAGACTCTTATTTCATTATGTTAATGTGCTTCCACCTGGGGGCGAAGCGGTGGCGCAGTGGGTAGCACAATCACCTCACAGCAAGAAGGTCGCTGGTTCGAGCCTCGGCTGGGTCAGTTGGCATTTCTGTGTGGAGTTTGCATGTTCTCCCCATGTTCGCGTGGGTTTCCTCCGGGTGCTCCGGTTTCCCCCACAATTCCAAAGACATGCGGTATAGGTGAATTGGGTAAGCTAAATTGTCCATAGAGTATGTGTGTGAATGAGTGTGTTTGGATGTTTCCCAGTGATGGGTTGCAGCTGGAAGGGCATCCACTGCGTAGAACATATGCTGGATAAAATGGCGGTTCATTCCGCTGTGGTGGCCCCAGATTAATAAAGGGACTAAACCGAAAAGAAAATTAATGAATGCTTCCACCTGAAAATGAGTAGGTATTGAGTTGGAATATTGAGTAGGGGCGGGCTTTGTTTTTGCACATCATTCCCTCATGGCAAACTAACGGTAAGAGGGTCGTGGTTAAGAATATTTTGGCTGAAGCTGTCAAACTGACATCATCAGAGAAGGACCGCCACTCCAAACACTGAAGCAAATGTTCAGAATTAGTTTGAAGATTATCAAAACAAACTTGCATGAATTAATTGTTCACCTAAAGAATAACAATGTGCGCTAGCAAAATAAACTTTAAAAATTTTGATTTCACACAGACTTTCAGATGACAGACATAATAATATTATTGTTCCAATAATATATATAAAAATATATTAATAATATTATATACTGGAAGTATCGTGTAATTTCAACTGAAAGCAACTGCTCTTGAATTGGGATGCATCAGTTTTCAACTTCTGGGAAATCCCACCCATTCGGGAACAACACTAGACTCCTGATCGCTGTGGGAATTTGATCCTGGAATGAATGGAGCATATGCACGCCCACTTCTGCATACGCAATGAGACATTTCATTTGCATAATTTACTTTAAGAAGAAACGAATACCCTTGTCAGGGCACGCAAATCAATGGGCGCCTAAGAAAAAGTGCTTGAGAAGCGACTTCTGAGGCAGCAAGAATAAGCAGACAGGATAAATCTGAAGCAGAAGTGCACTTGAACAAGTGCGCGAGGCCCTCTGAAGCCAGACTGCAGGGGTCATTTGATGTCTCACCAAATCTCATCCCAAGATCAAAAATAAATAAATAAAAAAAGTCAGACTTGTATTTTTGGTCAATTTTACCTGATAATATGGTGAAAATCATGACGTTGACGCTGCTTCAAGCTACATTTTGTGAAAAACAAACAGTAAATCACCATTCAAAAGTTTGGGATCAGAAAGATCTTTTTGAAAGTTTCTTGAGAGTCTCTAATGCCTCTCATCTACATTGAATAAATAAATAGTAATAATATATATATATATATATATATACACACACACAGTTGAAGTCAGAATTTTTAGCCCCCCTTTGAATTTTTTTTTCTTTTTTAAATATTTCCTGAATGATGTTTAACAGCAAGGAAATCTTCACAGTATGTCTGATGATATTATTTCTTCTAGAGAAAGTCTTATTTGTTTTATTTCGGCTAGAATAAAAGCATTTTAAAAAAATCATTTTAAGATAAACATTATTAGCCCCTTTAAGCTATATATTTTTTCGATTGTCTACAGAACAAACCATCGTTATACAATAACTTGCCTAATTACCCTATCCTGCCTAGTTAACCTAACTAACCTAGTTAAGCCTTTAAATGTCACTTTAAACGGTATAGAAGTGTCTTAAAAAATATCTAGTAAAACATTATTTACTCTCATCATGGCAAAGATAAAATAATTCAGTTATTAGAGATGGGTTATTAAAACTATTATGCTTAGAAATTTGTTGAAAAAAAAATCTTCTCTCCGTTTAACAGAAATTGGAGAAAAAAATAAACAGGGGGGCATATAATTTTGACTTCAACTAAATGTTATTATTTTCTCCAGTCCTCAGAACATAAACCTTCAGAAATCACTCTGATAGGCTCATTTGCTTCTCAAGAAACATTTCTGATTACCAGCATTGAAAACAAAAAAGCGGCTTAATGGTTGTCTAGGCCTCACAGTGGCGCAGTGGATAGCACGTTCGCCTCACAGCAAGACGGTCGCTGGTTCGAGCCTCGGCTGGGTCAGTTGGCGTTTTTGTGTGGAGTTTGCATGTTCTCCCTGTGTTGGCGTGGGTTTCCTCCGGGTGCTCTGGTTTCCCCCACAAGTCCAAAGACATGTGGTATAGGTGAATTGGGTAGATTAAATTGTCCGTAGTGTATGAGTGTGAATGAGTGTGTATGGATGTTTCCCAGAGATGGGTTGCAGCTGGAAGGGCATCTGCTGCGTAAAACATATGCTGGATAAGTTGGTGGTTCATTCCGCTGTGGCGACCCCAGATTAATAAAGGGACTAAGCCTAAATGAAAATGAATGAATGGTTGTGTAGAAAACTGATTTTTTTTTTTCAGGATGATTAAAGTTGATAGAAATATTTTCTAATATTTATAAATTTAATAGTTTAATTAGTTACTTATTTTTTATTTAAAAAGTTAGAATTTGTTTATTTATATATTTATTTATCCATCCTACTCACCACAAACGTACTTTCTAAATACTTATAGCTTCCAAATCTGACCAGTAGAGGTCAGTGGTTCTGCCAAACAATTAAAATGCTATATTTACTGACACTTGCCATGTTAACTTTGTATTTAATACCACAATCAAGTATAAAAACAAGAGGCAAGGTACACATTGTGAGGTAGGTTTTGCTTCCATCTAGCCAATGGTTTTAATATATCAACAATACATGCAAGATCTACATAGATGTATCCTTTATTTGCTCATTTTCCAAAGCATCTTACTGTAAATTTCTTCAGGAGTTATTCACCTGTGCTGCATGTCTGAAGGATAAAAAAAGCAACATGAGAACATAAATACAACATGTTCTCTGGTATTAGTGTTAGTTTGGTAAAGGTCAAATTACATCTATATTGAGTTTTAGATGCTATATTGAGGTTCAGATTAACAGAGCTGTAACTACAGACAGAGACATATATAAGGGGGCACATCCACTTAGATATATTCAGATTAGCACCTTACTGATGGTCTTTTTTTTTTAAGAGTAAAAAATTTCAGGTAAAAAAAAAAAAAAAAAATTGTGGGCACACTAACAACTAGGCTATCGCACCAACATTCTAACTAATGGTCTTTTAAGTAAACGCCTCTTTAAACAACTTTTTGTTTCCTAAATCTTCGAAATGTACTTACAGTGTTGCTCAATGAACATCCAAGATTCATAACTAAAGGTTAGCAAACTACAAAACACTTGTGAGATGACATTTTAATTATACCCTGAGTTTGACTTGCTAATCAACAGAGCTACATATACTCAGAAAGTTACAAAAGTATATCTGAAAGTATACAATAGATCAGTGGTTGTGGATCAATTGGTACCGGACCGCACAAGAAATCATTAATTATTTCCGTTTTATTTATTATCTGAGTTGATCTTTTATTTTGAAAAGTCTTTTATTTTGAAAAATGACCATATTCTCTTGCTTAAATCTCGGTCACTTGAGCGCCCAATTTTAATTTTAATTTTTAGCAGCAAAATGAGTAAGAAACAGATGTCTTTGGAAAGTTTCTTTGCTAAGGGGAAAAGGCCCAGTGAAGGACCCGCGAACTGCCAAGGAATAGATCCACAACCCATTTTTCAACAAATCTGTTGAATCCACCATGTTTGTGCAAGAAGATCAACTGCTGGAGAGCGCAAATGATGGCGGCCTTTTAGGGGCTGTTCGCATATCGCGTCTTTTCTAGAACTAACCACTGCACCACCCAACCACCCCCCAGTCCGCGGTAAAATTGAGTGTTGACCGGTCTGCGGTGATAAAAAGGTTGGGGAACACTGCAATAGATGACTTTAAGGGATGTTCAGATTAGTGCCCAACTGAAGGACCGCACACTCCAAACACAGAAGCAAAACATCAGAATTTGATTGAAGATTACCAAAACAAATGCACGGATCAATTGTTCACCTAAAAAATAACAATGTGTGCTAGCAAAATAAACACTGTTAAATTTGACCACACAAACTTCATAAAAACAATAATAGTGCTTAATACAAATCTCAAATATGCACTTACAGTGTTGCTCAGTGAGTTTGTAACTAGCGTTTAGCCAACAAGCAAACAACAAACTCTTTTATGCCTGTTGAACTTAAGCCCGAGTGCTTCACTTGACACTTGTCAACAGTTTTAATGAAACTTCCCCACTCCACATTCCCAGCATCCACCCCCCAGCCTATCCTATCTCTGATTCTCTCCCTCGCTCTTTTCATTCCTTTCATTAGCCTCTTACGGGGTCATGGATGAGGCCCTGTCGGCCAGCCTGAGGTAGCAGCCATCGGAGGCCCACCCTAGGGAAAAAGCATGTGTTATCCCTCTCCCTCCCATCCAGCTCCAGTCAAAAGTTCAAAGCCGTGCCTTTAAAACAGAGAGTGGTGTGTGTGCTGGCTCCCCTCCCATGCAGGGTCACAGCTTGGCTGGAGTTAGAGCTGGGGAGATGAGAGGGCCGGGCAGCCGGGGGGAGGCGGAGGTTCTCACATGAAAGCTCTGCAGCCGAGGAGAGAGTCCCAGACCCAGACACAACACAAGGGATCAGACTGGGCCCCCCATCCCCCTTAGCCGCAACACTTCCCACCAAAGAACAGCTGGAATGTGACCTGTTCCAGAACCAAGGCCAGAACTGACTGACAATAGAATCCATCAGGATTGGGGGGTGGGATCACTCTTCTATCATAAAGTATGTCCCTCCTTATCAAAGCCCGGTCAAAAACCTCTCACAAAGACCACATACTATGCAAGCGGAAAGTTTCATAAACAAGAACAATGATGTAGATGAGATTTTAAACACGAGTTTGAGGGGCTAATCAACAGAGCTGTAACTACATGGTTAGAAACAGAAATAAAAGTTACAGGAGCTGTCGCTGGGTTGGCATCTCAGGGTCCAAAGTGTTAGCTAAAAGTACAACAGCACCTTTTAAAAAGGTACCACCACAGTGACAGTGTTTGTACATTTATTTCTGAGAGTATACTATAGATGACTTTAAGGGATGTTCAGATTAGTGCCTAACTGTTCCAAGGCCAGGACTGACTGACAATAGAATCCATTAGGATTGGGGGTGGGATCGCTGTTCTACCACAGAGTATGTCCCTCTTTATCAAAGCCTGTTCAAAAACATCTTGCAGAGACTGCGCAAGCTTGCTTGTATAATTTGTGGAAAATATGTATGTAGATGACAATTTAAACACGAGCTTGAGATGCTAATCAACAGAGCTGTAGCCACATAATCAAAAATAGACATAAAAGTTACAAAAGCTGTCACTCGGTTGGTATCTTAGGGTCCATAGTGTTACCTAAAAGTATAACAGCACCTTTTGAAAAGGTACCACCTCAGTGACAGTTTTGGTACATTTATTGTTCAATAGAATCCATCAGGATTGGGATCGCTATCATAAAGTATGTCCCTCCTTATCAAAGCCCAACGTCTCACAAAGACCACGTTACGCAAGCTTGCTTGTATAACTTGCGAAATGTTTTTTTATGTAGATCACATTTTAAACACGAGTTTGAGATGCTAAGCACAGAGCTGTAACTACATGGTTAAAAATAAAAATAAAAGTTGCAAAAGCTGTGACTGGGTTAGTATCTTAGGGTCCATAATGCTGCCTAAAAGTACAACAGCCACCTCCAGTGACAGTTTTTGTACATTAATTTCTAAAAGTATACTATAGATAAGGGATATTCCTTTGAGGCATATCCAGATTAGTGCCTGACTGTTCCAGATTGCAGGCCAGGACTGACTGACAATAGAATCCATCAGGATTGGGGGTGGGATTGCTCTTCTATCATAAAGTATGCCCCTACTTATCAAAGCACATTCAAAAATGTCTCACAAAGACCACATGCTACGCAAGCATGCAAGTAAAACTTGCGGAAAGTATCGCAAACAAGAACAATTCCTGGGTTTGATTGGAAATGTCTTTAATCGTCTCTCTGGTGTTCCATAAACATTTAATGTATTTCAACTGTTCATAAAATAATATTTATAATCTCATTATATGTTTGCCATTGTATGGTTTGACAAAGAAAACAACAAAAACAACATGTAACATACTTTGTAAAGTACATAGGACTACCTTTGTTTCAATTCATGGTAGTAATGCATAAATAGACGGGACAACGGACAATGATTACAGCACAAAAGACTATGAATTAAAATAAGGTGCAATAGTATTTAACATGTCATGTTTTTAGTTTAAGAATGACATGGCTTCATAATTAAAGGTGAAGTGTGTAATTTTCTCACCACAACATGAAATAAAAGTTTCCTGAACGTTCCCCAATTCGTTGAGCAAATGTGGTTGTACTTGAACAATCTAGCATCGTGAACTTTAATTTGCACTTTCCATCGAAATGGTTTGCTTAGAATTTCATCTGCATGTTAAGATGGTGTTTATTGTAACTATTCTGAAAGAAATTACACACTTCAGCTTTAATTAAATCCTCACAAGGCATAAATAAGGTTTTAGGTTAGTAATATTTAACCACTTGCTTCCACTGAAAGTTCAGTGACTGCCTGCGAGGCACTTGTTTTGAGACAGTTAGAAAGAGTTAAATACTACATTTGTGGCTTTTTTAGTCAAACTAAAATAACTGGACTTACACTACGACATGTAGATGTAAATAAGGTAATACTTTCATAAGAAATCAGCTAGCATTTACGTATGCCTGCGTGTCATACAAACAGTGTAATTCACATATTTCATCTCTCCTTGGATAATTCAAGCAGCTCCATGCTGTGTCAGAAGCATGAGATATGATTGTAGAATCTACAAGTCAAGTTTTTAAGTGAGCCTGTTTTAAGAAGAAATACAGGTACAAGAGGCAGGCACGTTGGTTTAGGACATGTTCAAAACTGCTCCTGGAGGCCTGCTAACCTGCAGTTTCGATTCAGTCTTAAGTTGTGTTTTTAAAAAAGTGTAGGAGCTAAACTCTGAGGAACACTGGCCTTCTAGAAACAGGTTTGGATACCTCTTGTTTAGGAAAAGTGTGTCTAATACTGCGCCTGGAGGACTGCTATTCTGCAGTTCATCATGCATTCAAGTCATGTTGGATAAATTGTATTTATGAGTTGAATGCATATGAACACCACAAAGTTGTTATAATGAGTGGGAAACTTACAATTTTCTTTAAAGATGCAACATGGCAGATTAAACTAGGTATAGCAGTCCAAATTTTAAATATTGGAGTGGTTTTTTGTAACCCGGCCCCTCCACTAAAAGCAATGCAGGTTGCCAGATTGACGATACCAACAGGAGTGACGTGCCTGTCAATCAAGCCTTGCGCTGTGCGCTGCTCAGCTCATGTTTACGCAAGTAATATTTAAAATATTTGCTCATTTAAAACCCCCATCATGTGGATTTCCATAGCTCTGAATCTGCGTCTCATTTTGGAGGCTGTTATTGTCATCTGGAGGTCACATCAATATTTTTCCAAACTCTTGAGGTATGCCGGCCCTCCAGAAACAGGTTTGGATACCTATGATTTAGGACAAGAGTGTCTAACACTGCTCCTGAAGGATCATCTTCTTTAGAACTTAACTTTAGACCTGATCACTACAAACCTAAAGGCGGGTGTGTTGGTTGCTAAAAAAGGGAAAATACACTCCAAAAGCAGCATCTGACAACCCTGCTCTAGGATGTCCAGAGATTCAGGTATTGTAATATCCTAGTACTTTGTGCTGCTGAACTCCTTCAAAACGTCACAAGTCTTTTTGTTGACGATCTCACGGAGCTTGCGAACACGCCGCACACTAGAAGTGGCCACAAAGCTGTCGGGCTGAAGCACGGCCATGCCATTGTGAACATCACCCATAATAATCATCTGTCCCTCGGCTCTCGTTATGTTCGGACAGGGACAGTTCCAGTCCATGTTGAGCAGCGTCACCTCCAGAGGTTCTTGCCCAAAGAATCGCAGCCCCATCTTCTCATCCTTCAAGATCTCCTCCACCGTGATGAGTGCATGTCCAGAGTCATGATCTTCCGTCAACTCTGAAATGCGACCCAAAACCACAAAGTCACTCTTGCAGAAGCTGGGGACCATCTTCTGCCGGGGTTTGCACTGCTTGCAGTTGTGGGTCTTGGGAAAAGGGCACATCTCTTCACAAGCTTCCTTGCTCTCAAAGTTGTTCTCGTTGCCGCCGCAGCCTCCATAAACAAATGACTGGCATTTTTTGAGTGCATGGCTGTAAGCCCAGCGTGGTTTGTAAGCCTTGCAGGGACCTTGCACACTAGGCAGGGAGCAAGGTGCCGCGAGCTCCGCTCCACAGGACAGCATGCACGAATCATAGGCATCAAAATGGTTTCGGTTTTTGTTGCACTGGCTGTACGTGAAGGTGAAGCAGTTGTTGCGCTTGGCTTCATAGTACCATCTTATACTCTCCTCTCCGCAGTCATCCATGTCCGGTGCTTTCAGGCACTCTTCAGCAGGTAGACGAGTGGAATTCATCACCAGCACTGGTTTGAGTTGCTCCCTAGGGACTACAGAAAGGGGGAAATGTGCTTGGACGGACCCGCCCTGGTTTGTGGCAGTGCAGGTGTATATACCTGCGTCCTGGACCTGAGCGTTGTATATGACCAGCTGGCCGATGTTAGTGACTACTATGTTCCCTTGCATGTGGTTGGGTCTCATCACAGTGTTCTCTTTACCTTCGATCTGCTTTTCCCATGTAATTGCCGGCTTTGGTTTTCCCGTCACCTCACAGAGGAAGCTGGCCGTTTCGCCCACAAATACAAAGTGGTGCGCTGGTTTGCTGAGCATGGCAGGGCGTTGTATGTCCATAGGAGTAGTTATGGGATGGGCAGTGGTGGGCCGGGCAGTGGTTTCGACTGGGAGAGGGCTGGTATTGGACAAGCTAAAGTGATACCTGCAGGTGACTTCAGTGAGGGTGACGCCCCTGGTGCAAGCCTCGGCGTCCATGTAACACTTGTTATAGTAAGTCATGCCATCTGAGGCGCAGGTGAAAAAGGGCTCCCGTCCACAACGGTCCTTACACTTGCACACTGGTTGTCCATCCCAGATTTCACACTCCGAACCCTGCTGGGTGCACATGAACTTGTCACAGGTGACCCCTTTTGGCATCCCCATTGGACCTTTCCTGCCTTGAATGTCCACGTATCGGGCAGCCACACAACTCTTGAGTCCGCAAACATTTGAACAGCATTTCTCAAACGGCTCACAGTCCTGGAGGAACAAATGAGATTTTATGAGGAGCGCGCCTAAAGTTTGTTGAAGTTATTAGCATGCATGTGATGCCTGTTTGACTGTTAGACTTCCACTTTTTCACAGACAAGAACGATTAATGTGTATTTTTTTTTTTTAAATCTATTATCAATGTTATTACAGCCCACTGAAATAGACATTTTCTAGTGCCACTGTTTACAGTCTTAACAACAATGTGTTCAGATGATCAGATATTTTTAGACCAACATATGGTTATATGAATATGCAGATGACTAGGAATTAATGTGTATTTTTTTTCAAATCATTTACTGAAGTTATTACAGCTGAGATGGACATTTTGTAATGTCACAGTGACAGTTGTCATTTTTTCTACAATTACAACAAAATGTGTTCATAGAAAGTATTCAGATGATCAAGGGCTTTCAGTGTTATAGCATAGGCTAGAACAAAATAGCTTAATTAATAATAAAACAATAAATACTGTGTATTTCTTTTAAAAATATTGTAGAAAATTTGCTTTTTTTTAAGAAAATCAATTACAGAAGTTATTATAGCATACTGGAATTGACATTTCCCAGCAAGCAATTTTGTGTTTAATAGACATCTAAATGTAGACAGCTTGGCTAAAACAAGGCTAAACTTGGGCTGTCAGTGAAAATCTAATAGACATCTAAGAATAGCCCAAACCTAGACTAGTCGTCAAATAGACAGATTAGACAAGACTTTATATGTGTAGTCATTCATTTCTGTTTATTTGATGACTAGTCTAGTTTTGGCCTATTCTTAGGCGTCTATTAAATTTTCACTGACAGCCCAAATTTAGCCTTTTTTTAGCAGTGACATTTATGTTTAGACGTCTATTAGACATCTTTTAAAAGCAAAAAATGCTTGCCGGGTTTCTGGTGTCACTGACACAATTTGCTTTTTTTTTCAACAAGTGATTCATAATGAAGAGGCAAATAATCTTAAGATGTGAAGATAAAGTTTTAGCCATTGTATAGAATAATACAGGCTTTTTTTTTTTCCAGGATGCAGCTAAGGGGATTCACAGAATTAGAGATGTTAATACTTTTTAGATTTAAAAATTCTGACGTTCATAAAAGTGAAGCTTTCATCCTTACAACTTATAAAAATGACCATGGTTCCAGCCAAACACTATACGTGTTAATTCAAATAAAACATTTATTAATCAAATAATACATATCTCCACTCTTTATTTTTAATTGTTCTGTCACTTTTGTGATGACAGAGGTAGCTAATAGACTAATTGGCCTACACTGTAAACATTATTTGATCAATAAGTCATGACAACATATTTTTATTTATTTGAACTTATTAAAGTTAATAATGTTTCTAACTTAATTCTTTGTCATTTTAATGTAAAATTAAAATGACTGATAAGGTTCACTTGCTTCAACAAAAATTTAAGGCACAGCAATTTGTAACAGTAAAATTAACTGTAGAAATTAAGCGCGCACACACACACACACACACACACACACACACACACACACACACACACACACA
>CAIGQW010055694.1:5677267-5715142 GCA_903798125.1 Danio choprae | reverse complement strand
ACACACACACACACACACACACACACACACACACACACACACACACAGTTTTTTGTTCAATCCACTTACATTTGTAAAAATGATTACATTATCTTAATCTATTTGTGTTGAGACAACATGAAGGAATTGTGTTAAAGCCAATATGTTTACCGTGTATAAAACTTGCTAAAATAAATGTAACATGGTCAAATGCATCATGTAACATGCTAACTAAAACGTAGTTACTGAAGATGTTGCTACAAAATCTAAAGTAATGTAAAAGGATAGGCTTTTTGCATTTTCTTTACTGGAAAAAATATTAATTGAATTAGAATAAGTAGTTGCAAACAATTTATATAGGCTGAATTAAAACAAATTAAATTTAGTAATGTTCAACTTAATTTGTTTAAATTCGGCCCGAATAAATTGTTTGCAAACACTTACATTAAACAGTTGAGTAAATCCAATTAATTATTTTTTTTTGTCAGTGTAGCCTACTAAAACTATTTTACTACAAATATTACAAAGAAGAAGAAGAATCCTGTATGATGCATAGTTATGTTTAGCCATAAGCAACAAGAACAATAGCACGTAGCGGAGCAGCTAAACTCACCTGGTCGGACTCGCACTCCCGCGCGCAGGTGCTCATGGCGTCCACCCACAGGTTCGGGTTCATCTCGTTCGGACACATTCCCGCATGAGAATACACCACTTTGGACAGAGTCATTGGCATCGCTCGCGCGCGCAAGTCCAAACGCGAGACGCAGAAAAACTGTCCCAACAAAAACCAGATCCATCTGGGAAACAGCATCCACCACATATCCACGCGAGTAAAAGTCCTTTCGGAAAAGAGGAAACGGTCCCCAGGGGTCAAAAAGCTCCACAATCAGCCCCAAAATCAATGCGTAAAACAGGGCAGAAGTGGCTAAAGTGTGCTGCGGTCAAGAGGTTTGAGGAGTGGAGGAGAGCCCGATGCGTGGAGGACGGTCAGCGGCGCTGCCGGATTAGCGGTTGCGGGTTGAACTCGATAACAAAACATTTCATATACTTGAAAATAAAGCGCTTTTTTGCAGACGTTAAGGCCCCACTGAGCTCTCGAGTGTGTCTGACATTTAAGAGTCAGAGAGGCACCTGCGTGACGCACTACAATACCTTTTAACTCTTCAGTGCCCAGTGAGAAGTGCCGGGCTGTGTTTGGAATGAACAGCCCTGCACACTGCTCAGTGGACACTGAAAGATACTCGTCATTCATTGTGCGTGAATTACTATGCAGTGCGCGAAGATAAACTTTAATAAATGCTAAGAACTAATTGGAATCACACTTTATTTTAGGCAATTCTCGCTATTAATAAAGGATGCATTAACTTTGATTTTTGCCTTAATATATTCATTAGTTGCTGCTTATCAACAGTTATTAAGGTAGTAGTTGGGTTTAGGTATAAGTAGGGATTTAGAATAAGATCATGCATAATATGTTTATAGTAATAGGCAATAATAGGCCACTATAGTTAATAGTGAGATTTGGTATATTTAAAAACAGATAAATCTTTCTGCAGTAAAAAACATGTTTTTTTTATTTTGCATTGATGGATTCATTTGCCAAAAAATGTATTTATGCAAATTAATAAGAAGTTATCCGTTTTTGCTGTTATTTTATGTGAATGAGAAACCAAGACATATTCTACATAGATAACATAAAGGGATAGTTCAGATAAAAAGTGAAGATTCTGTCATTATTTATTCACCCTTCATGTTCTTTCTTCTGTTGAACACAAGCGTAGCTCCACTTATAGCATGACTGAAAGAGACAAAGTCAAATATAAAAATCTTCCAGCACATTTTTAATCTTACGATTCTGACTAAAAATTGTGTCAAATATATTTTATGACAATTTCTTTTATTACAATTATTACAAACACTTACTAAATGCAGCCGGTGTGCTGATCATGAAAAAAGATGGATATTTAACATTTCCACTTATTTTATTTTATTAGAGTAATAAATGTTAATATTAAATTTGTATTTATTTTAATTCAAAGCTGAATTGTAAGTGTTACATAAACCTTCAAAAAATGTAAAATGCTGATTTTATGATGAAGAAACATTTCTTATCAATTAAGATATTTTTTTATTTTATTGTGTAATTGTCTTTGCAATCACTTTTCAATTTAAGTCAGTTTAATGTGTCTACCAGTGTTGGTGGTTATTAAATAAACAAGTAAGGATTACTTTTGATTTTGAAGTAATTTAATGATGTATTTGCCATAAATACAGAACATATATACAGCTCTGTACATGAAGCAGTTCAGAGAAGCAGAGTAATTGCACTTTTACTTTGCAGAATATTATTTCTCAACTAAAGAAAGTTACATTTACAATAAAAAAGTGCACATGCTTAAGAAACAATGAACTGAGTTAGTAATAGTTTATGGCAATATTTGGTATAAATTCAGTGTGTGTGTGTGTGTGTGTGTGTGTGTGTGTGTGTGTGTGTGTGTGTGTGTGTGTGTGTGTGTGTGTGTGTGTGTGTGTGTGTGTGTATATATTTATTTATTTATTTATATTGCATAACTAAAAGATGTGTCCAGCAATTGCACATAATAAAAAAAACAATGAACTACGTAATATATTAATGACAGTATATGGTCAATAAGAAATATGGCATCAGTACTTTGAAACATTGTTTAGATGCATATAATGTTTGACATGTTTTAAATAAATGTCCCATTTGACTCAAATGAAAAGAATATAATTTCTATTGTCTTTATGCGGTGCAGATTAATAGATATTTTAAGCAGTATTAAATCAAGTAATCAAGTTTCTGAAGCTTCTAAAAGTGCATCAAAGTTTCAGAAAAGTGATATCTTTATTCAATCATCTAATAAACTAACAAACAAACAAAAAAAGATGTTTGCTGCTTGTTCAAAGTACTTCTTTAAAATGAGCTAAAACAACACCATTATTGAGCTGTTTGGGGAAAAACCTCATTGTTTTATGTTATTTAAAGAGTTTAAATCTCTAAATTTCCATCGAAAATGAACATTTTTCTCAGCCGCCTTTGTTTATGTTGAGATATTTCATTTTAAAGACCAGGAAAAGGACTTATTCTTTGCCATAAAAGTGATATTACTGAGCATACACACAGGAGCCTGATAGAAATGCTCATTTTAGTGGAGAATTTCAGAGGCATTCGGAGGTTTTTGCATCTAAACTCTTCATTTGTAAAAAAATAATTACGTTAACTTAATAGATTTTTTTACAGTGTATGTGACTGCATCACGTGACTTTTAACTGTATGTGAACGTGACTTTTAAAAGCCTTATTAAAAGTTTCAAGTGGCGTAAAATAATAGCAATAAAACCACCGCCGCCAGGAACATATTCAGCAGAAGTTAATTTGCGTCCCATCTGACTCCAGCAGACATGGGAAAGTTGCCTCCAGCTGTGCGGTACAGGCTAGAGGTCGAGTGCTTCAAACATACATAAAGAGCAGAAAACAGCAGACGTCAGATGAAGCTCGCAGTCTTGAGCATCATCAACAGGGCAGATATACACTTGAAGAGTTACAGATGACTAGAGATTAAACCAATAAAATATATACTGTATAAAGCAATTCGTTGACTACTTGAATTGAGTAAACTTATCACTTGGAACTGTTAAGTTGACTTAAATTTTACACTCTAAGAAATGCTGGCTTATTTAAACCCAAATTGGTTAAAATATGGACTAACCCAAGCATTAGGTTAAATTTAGTCCTATTCATTTAATTTTAAAAATGAACCCAACAGTTGGTTTAGTCCGTATTACACCCAAAATTGGGTTGAAGTAACCTAGCATTTTTAGTGTATAATTATGCACTTAGTTCATTTATATGGCAACAGGTTTACTCAATTTTTAAAGTAAAGTTAACTTGTTGCTTTTAAAGATATAGTTCACTTGAAAATCTAAATTATAACACAATTTTACTCACCCCGTCCTCGGTGCATATGACGTATTTTTCTGTTAGATGAACACGGTCTGAGTAGTTTTACATTCTATCCTGGCTCTTCAATGCTATATAATGGTGATGGATAGTGGCCCTTTTTTGAAGCGTCCAAAAGTGCATAAATCCATCATCAAACTAATGCATACTGAATCATTTCATAATGGACATTGATCCCAGAATGCATACCTGGCAACCCTAAGGCCGCTGCAAGCGAGTGAATAAAACTGAATGTTTTAACTGAATATAAATGAGAGGTGGTTGAACGTCACTTACGGCCACATTTAAGGGATAGTTCACTCAAAACTGAAAATTTGATCATTTATTCAAGACCTTTGACTATCTTTTTTCTGTTGACTGCAAAAAAAGGTATTTTGAAAAATGTTGGAAACCAGTAACCATTGACTTCCATAGTATTTGTTTTTCCCAAGGAGGTCAATAGTTAAAGGTTTGTAACATTTTTCTAAATATCTTCTTTTGTGTTCAACAGAAAAAAAGAAAGTCAAAAAGTTTTGGAACCACTTGAGTAGGAGTACATTTTTCTTTTTGAGTGCACTTGATCCCTTTAACATGCATTTTGTATTAAGTGTTTACATCAAAGATATAAACATTTCCCTTTGTGGGAATCCAGTGACTTCCTTTTGAGTTGTTTTGAGTTGGGGTTTTTTAGACCTGATTTCTTTGGACCTGGCAACCCTGCAATTGTGGATATTTATGGTCTGGAATGCGTAAATAAATTAGAATTTTAAATTAAGCTGAATCAAATTAAACGTACAAGTCATTTTAGTTTATATTACATTTAACTGGCTTAAAATGTTTAAACCCGGTTAACTTATTTCGACAGGTTATTTAATAGTACAACTAAACCGACTTAAAACAGCTTAAATTACTTTTTAAAAATAAAGTTTAAATGTGCTTGCTCATTATAATAAGTTAAATTAACATTAAAAGATATGTTGCCAGGTCTGCGGTTTTCCCACTCAATTAGGCTCTTTTTAAAATGCAGTTGTGGGTTGCATGTTTTTACTTGTGTGTTTGATACTTTCATAACATGCCACTTTCTTGAGAATACAAAATGAAAAGATTTTAAGAGGATTTTTGGATCAGCAAAGCTGGACAAGGAAAAAAACGCAGCTATTTTTAATTCCTTTAGAGTGGGTTTTTAGTTGTCACTGGACTTTTTTTTTTTGGACCTGACAACCTTGTCATGACATATTAATCATATATACTTTCTTAAGTGTATGAATATTCATGATCTGTAATGCATAATAAGTTTTTTCTTGAATTAATTAGAAGCAAAATAAGCTTGTAAGTCATTTTAGATTTCACTCTAAATAAATACTGGGTTGTTTTAACCCAATGCTGAGTAAAATGTAGACAAACACAACAGTTGGGTTAAAAAATATATAATTTCATTTTAAAAATGTAACCTAACAATGGGTTTGTCTGACCCAACGTTAGGTTAAAACAACCCAGTATTTTTAGAGCGTGAATTACTTTAAACTAACTTAACTTTTTAATCATTGACTTATTTTAATAAGTAAAATTAACAAAAATATGCATTGTCATGACTTTTCGATCATATTTATGGATTTACACACTGAGAAAGCACACACACACACACACACCGCAAAAAATACTTTCTTGTCTTGTTTCTAGTCCAAATATCTAAAAATTCTTAAATCAAGAAGCCTTTTCTAGACGAGCAAAAAATATGATCTTGTTTTAAGAAATAACATGCCAAAATGAAGTGAGATTTTTCTTAATATAAGCAAAATAATCTGCCAACGGGGTGAGCTTTATTAAATATTATTTATCTTACCCCATTGGCAGATTATTTAGCTTGCTTTAAGGGAAAACACACTTTATTTTGACATATTGTTTCTTAAAAGAAGACAAAAAAATGCTTCTTTATTTAAGAGTTTTTAGATATTTTAGATAAGTAACAAAAGCATTATTGTTTTGCAGTGTAGTAAATTATTACTTTACTGTTTGTTCATAAGTGATTACCATTCAACAGGTTCATCCAAAACAGTTTGATTTTGAAAACAACACACATAACGAGCAGCTGCTTCTGCTTTATTTCCACGCAAACACGCAGCGCCTGCACTAACTCAAAGCACGGCAATAGAGCAGCGATTTAACGGAGCTTTCACTCCTGATCAATCTTTTGTGTGAACTTATGAGCGTTCTGAAAGGTATTAACGCTGTCTGTGTGCCTGCCTGGGCTTCCCACCCACAGAGAGGGTCATAAAAAAACAACACACGTTATTACCTCTCGTGAGCTCATTATATCGTCTGACTGGCACACAAAAGAGCAAGCAACACTCATGCAGCCAAGCTTTGTTTTAAAGCAAACTACACACACACACACAATGCAAGGTCACCATCCATTCTCCACACAGCAGGTTGTTCTTATGCAAGAGGTACAGATTTCTACATCTGGACGACACATGGGATCTGCTTGCATTTTGAAAAAGTGCTCTCTACACATCCGTACACACTCATTCACTACAGACAATTTAGCTTACCCAATTCACCTATAGCGCATGTCTTTGGACTTGTGGGGGAAACTGGAGTTTTAAAACACACACACACACAATTCTTAATTGTTTTACGTTCAATCCACTTAAATTTGTAAAATTAAGTAAAGTTAAATTAAATTCTTCATGCCATCCCAACACAAATTAATTGTGTGGAACCCAGTATTTTTTCACAGTGCAATTAAAGAAATGTTTTTTTGCTACTTGTTTAAACTACTTATTTAAAATGAGCTGAAACAACACGATTCTTGAGATTTATTTGGGAAAACTTAATTGTTTTAGGTTCAATCCACTTAAATTTGTTATGTTAGTTGATTTGGTAGATTAGTTAGTAAGGTAGAAGTTGGGTTTGGGTTTTGGGTTGAATTAGGGATGCAGAATAAGATCATCCTTCACTTTAAAAAACATTTTTGCTGCTTGTTCAAATTACTCATTTAAAATTAGCTGAATCAACACAATTCTTGAGGGTTTGTTTGGGACAACTTAGTTGTTAGATGTTCGATCTTAAATTTGTAAAATCAATTAAGTTAATGGATATGGATATGGGCCTCACGGTGGTGCAGTGGATAGCACGTTCGCCTCACAGCAAGAAGGTCGCTGGTTCGAGCCTCGGCTGGGTCAGTTGGCATTTCTGTGTGGAGTTTGCATGTTCTCCCCATGTTGACGTGGGTTTCCTCCGGGTGCTCCGGTTTCCCCCACAAGTCCAAAGACATGCGGTATAGGTTAATTGGGTAAGCTAAATTGTCCGTAGTGTATGAGTGTAAATGGGTGTGTATGGATGTTTCCCAGAGATGGGTTGCAGCTGGAAGGGCATCCGCTGCGTAAAACATATGCTAGATAAGTTGGCGGTTCATTCCGCTGTGGCGACCCCGGATTAATAAAGGGACTAAGCCAAAATGAAAATTAATGAATGAATGATATGGATATGTGTTGGGACAGTGTGGAACCCTGCTTTTTTACAGTACATCGAGGCTGCATTTATTTGATCATAAATGCAGTAATCACTGTCGAATCTATTCCTGTGATGAATTGTCAGCATCATAACTCCATAAAGGCATGGGCTGGTATAAGATTATGACGGTATGATAACCTTGGATAAAAATATCACGATTTCACAGTATTGTGATTACTGCTCTATGTTCCTTTTAAATGTCTGGGTAAAAAACTACAACTTTCCATCCACTGAACACAATACATATATATTTTTAAGAAACATTTAAAATGTTTTGGAGCAGTAAACATGTCAGGCTAAATAATAAAAATGAATCATTGCCTTCTGCTGTCTTAATTAGTTTAAAAAAAAAACATCTCTTTACAACTTGAAAAGGCATCTTGTTGCCCTAAAAAACTAAATAAAATAGTTGTAAAAAAAAAAACTACTTTAGGAACGGTAACAGAATTTTTTTGGTGGTTTTAAAACCTTGACTTTTCCATACCACGGTAAACCTTGAAACTGGTTATCGTCCCATGTCTAAACACGCGATCCTTTAGAAATCACTCTGAAATGATATTTTGCTGTGCTGTTTATTATTGGTATTCAGTCATTATTAAAGATTTTTATAATAACATTAAAAAGCAGAAAAAACTAACTATGAGTTGGTAGTTTTGTGGAAAAGGTAATCATTTAACCAAGTAGGATTCTTTGATGAAATAAAAGTTGAAAATAACAGCATTTGTTTTAAATACGTTTTCTTTTTATGAACATTATATTATAAAGGTCTACTTTAACTCTTGTTAATGTGTTCTTAATGAACACAAGTAATGTTAGTATAATTTGAAGGCAAAATTATTAGCCTTGTTCTGTAATTTAAATTATTTTTCAATTATTAAAAAATAGTGATCGCTGGTTCGAGCCTCGGCTGGGTCAGTTGGCGTTTCTGTGTGGAGTTTGCATGTTCTCCCTGTGTTTGCGTGGGTTTCCTCCGGGTGCTCTGGTTTCCCCCACAAGTCCAAAGACATGCGCTATAGGTGAATTGGGTAGACTAAATTGTCCGTAGTGTATGAGTGTGTATGGATGTTTCCCAGTGATGGGTTGCAGCTGGAAGGGCATCCGCTGCGTAAAACATATGCTGGATAAGTTGGCGGTTCATTCCGCTGTGGCAACCTCAGATTAATGAGCCAAAAAGAAAATGAATGAATGAACGAATGGATGAAAAATAGTGATATTTAATGGAGCAAGGGAATGTTCACAGTAGGGCTGCTCAATATATCGTTTCAGCATAGATAAAGCAATGTGACTACTGCAAAAACGTAAGATATGCTATGTTGTAATGCTGTCTAAATTACAGACCAGGAGCTAGTAAAACGTATGTAATTACTGTATTTATATGGAATTTATATGATTTATGCCAAAAATATAAATATATAGTTTTCTTCCTTAGAATTTGTGTCTTTTTTCAAAGTGAAAATAAGACATTTGTACTTACACCACTGGCAGAAAATTTAGCTTGTTTTAAAACAGAACTACCCCGGCTGGGTCAGTTGGCATTTCTGTGTGGAGTTTGCATGTTCTCCCCGTGTTCGTGGTGGTTTCCTCCGGGTGCTCCGGTTTCCCCCACAAGTCCACAAACATGCGCTTTAGGCGAATTGGGTAAGCTAACTTGTCCATAGTGTATGTGTGTGAATGAGTGTGTATGGATGTTTCCCAGTGATGGGTTGCAGGTGGAAGGGTTCATTCCACTGTGGTGACCCCAGAATAATAAAGCGACTAAGCTGTAAAATATGCAAATGTTTATATAATTTATTTACAATACAGTTTTAAAGTAATATTTTCTGGCTTTTATTATATTTGACAACTTACTCTGTTTACCAAACAAGCGGTTCTAGTTTTATTTGCATTGTAAACCTTAAATAAAAGTTTTTTTATTTCATGTTTTACGTTTTTGAATCCACATTTGTTTTTTTTTTACTAAATTCTACGCAAAGATAGCAAAAAAATATGCGCAGATTCTTTCTGGCCCTGTTTGACTAACATCGTAGGAACATCTAAATAAATAAATAAATAAATAAATAAATAAATAAACATTATTATGATTGATTTCACGGGGACTTTAAAGCGGACCTAATCCTCGAAGCCACTGAACAGTTCATCACTGTTTCTTCTACTGGCTGTTAGCTGAGGTTAATATGGGACAGCTGTTCCCAGATCAGCAGATGAGGCATGCAGCTGGACATGTGAGAGGGCAGGTGTTGACTGACCTCACGCTAGTCTCTCCACGAGGGGGAAGAGAGAGACTGATCTGCTATGAGAACATGAGGAGATAAGCTCCACGGTGTACATGATCAACAGTTTTATATCTGCTACATGCATTCCTTTCTCTGGATACTGCTTTAGTATTCTCGCATTTGATCGTTCACACATTCAACGCTTCCAGTTTTTGCACAAACACAAGGACTGGAGTGTAATTTCCATTGGGAAGATCTATAGTGCATCGCGGGCCTCCGTTTCCTTTAAAATGCACAGTTGAGCGAAAGAGGTCAAAGGGCAGCTGGTGAAGCGAGCTGAGGCTAAATGAGCACACATTTGAATAAAACCTCCATCAGGGTTTCTGTATTGTACAACACTATTCTTGTAAAGGATTTTTTTTCTTTTCTTTTTTTTCCCAAGTGCATTTTTTATGCTTTTTAAAGTGATTTTTCTTTGGAAAAGTGCTTTTTTAAAGTATATTTACAGAGGTTGATTTACACTTCGATGCTCAAGAAAGAGTCTACTTCAAATCTTTAGATGAATCAATTATTTTTCATGACTCCACACTGATAAATAAATATATGACTACAAAGAAATGGAAAGTAGAATTGTTTATGAAATGTTAATGAAATACTCTCACTTTTTTTAAAGGTCACTTTACAATGAAGTTCTACACTCACTGGCCACTTTATTAGGTACCTTACTAGTACCGGGTTGGACCCCCTTTTGCCTTCAGATCTGCCCTAATCCCTCATGGCACAGACTCAACAAGGTACTGGAAATATTGCTCAGAGATTTTGGTCCATATTGACATGAGAGCATCACACAGTTGCTGCAGATTTGTCGGCTGCACATCCATGATGAGAATCTCTCGTTCCACCACATCCCAAAGGTGCTCTATTGGATTGAGTTCTGGTGACTGTGGAGGCCATTTGAGTACAGTGAACTCATTGTCATGTTCAAGAAACCAGTCTGAGATGATTTGCGCTTTATGACATGGCCGGTTATCCTGCTGGAAGTAGCCATCACTGAGGTCATAAAGGGATGGACATCGTCAGCAACAATACTCACATAGCAACAATACTCACACATGCTCAATTGGTACTAATGGGCCCAATGTGTGCCAAAAAAATATCCCCCACACCATTACACCATCAACCTGAACCGTTGATACAAGCCAAGATGGATCCATGCTTTCATGGTGTTGATGCCAAATTCTGACCTTGCCATGCGAATGTTCCAGCAGAAATCGAGACTCATCAGACCAGGCAATGTTTTTCCAATCTTCTATTGTCCAATTTTGGTGAGCCTGTGTAAGTTGTAGCCTCAGTTTCCTGTTCTTAGCTGACAGGAGTGGCACCCGGTGTGGACTTCTGCTGCTGTAGCCCATCCGCCTCAAGGTTGGACGTGTTGTGCGTTCAGAGATGCTCTTCTGCATACTTCGGTTGTAACGAGTGGTTATTTGAGTTACTGTTGCCTTTCTATCAGCTGGAACCAGTCTGGCCATTCTCCTCTGGCATCAACAAGGCATTTGCGCCCACAGAACTGCCGCTCATTGGATATTTTCTCCTTTTCGGACCATTCTCTGTAAACCCTAGAGATGGTTGTGCGTGAAAATCCCAGTAGATCAGCAGTTTCTGAAATACTCAGATCAGCCTGTCTGGCACCAACAACCATGCCACGTTCAAAGACACTTAAATCACCTTTCTTCCCCATTTAAACTAGGAATGAACAATACTTCTACAGGATTTATTAATCATAATTTAATATCTAATAATGCATTATTAGCAAACTATGTTGTGCTTGTTACCATTAGTTAATGCACTGTGAATCAACATAACATTATTTTTATTAACTAACATGAACAAAGATAAATAAATATTGCTTTAAATGTGTTGTCCATTGTTTGTTTGTGTTAGTAAATGTTTAAATTTAAATACTTAATTGCTATAAATGAATAATTTAAAACATTTATTGGAATATCTCTCGTAAGGACAAATGTTGTCATGTTTGAATGGAATCCTTAAATGAATGACTATTTTCTGTTGCTATTTTAGACGTCATTGCAAACTTCCACTGCTTATGTCATTTTCATTTTAGAAATAAGAATAAGGTGAAATTAAAAAGACTAAAGGGGTCTCTCTCTTTGGGTCAAACACAGATCTGAAAGCTACTGGTGTTGTATTTGACATTTGAATCATGGTCATTTTGAGACTTTAGCGCCGTCTGGAGTCTCAATTCCACAAGATTAAACCTGTCCTCTATTGGCAAAATGTCCTAAATTAAAAAATGTCAATATATGTTTTTTTTAATTTTAGTTTTAGTTATTCAACCTGTGAAAATGAGAAGTTATAGTTTGTTTTTGTGCATTGTGGGGACATTCCACAGGTTTCAATTGTTTATTTTTTTACCGTATAAATTGCATTTTCTATTGTCCCACTCTATCCCTAAACCCAACCCTCACAGGAAACTGTGATATATGATTTATATATTTTTGAGAAATGGGAAAATCAGCAATGTCCTCATAATTCACCTTATTCTTGTAATATCAGTGTCATGCCCATGTCATTAATCATTTGTGTCCTGCTATGTCTCACACACACAGACAAGAACAGACAGAGAAACAGAGACAGACAGATCCACACAGACACGCACGCGCACGCACACACGTGCACACACACGCACACACTTCCACAAGATTAAGCCTGTCCTCTATTGGCCGACTTTAGCAATGACATGTTGTGAAAAATAAGTCCATGTGCTTTTACAGTCAGGAAACCTCAACTATGTTCCCATGTTTGATAGCAATACGAAGCATTTTTATTATTGTTTTTGGAAAACCCCATATCTTATTAAAGTATAAAAGTTCTGAAATATTTAAGTGTTTTTATTTTAATGCTTCAGTAATCTGGTTGAGTGCTTTTGTAATTTTATTTATTAGATTGACATTTAAACAAAACATTTTGACCAGAGCTCAATGTAGTTTTCAAATTGCCATAGAATGCATTGATGCATAAGTAGTTGTATCATATACTGTGTGTCAAAATGATTTATTGCTTTTATGTCTAGAATGTATGTCTATAATTTATGACCCTGTTGTTGTTGATGGACTGTATGGTTTGTCCAATGAATGTTGAATGAATGTAAGACTGGTGACCAGTGACAGGCTGTTTTACCCCAGTCACAGGCTAAGGGTGTCTGCTTTAGGATAGGATTTATGACGGTTTGTCCCAGGTTGACAGTTGAACTATGTGTCAGGCCGATTTTGGTAGGATTTATAGTTAGATTTGTGACATTGTGTGTTTTGTCATTTTTACAACTTATTCTGCTCTCCTGGCATTCCAGCTCCTTCCAGTCTCTGAGTGTAAGCAGGGGGGTTTCAGGTTGGGGGGAGTGCCTCTGACCGAGAGTCCTTTGATTGGTGGTCTTACACTGAAAACTTTGTTTGATCTACAATAGTTCTTGTTTTATCTGGTTTTATCTAACAACCAAGACTGCTGTGCTATCTGTGGACACTTTCTGTGGGGGAGAAGAAAAGTTGTCATGTTGTGTGTGTGTGTGTGTGTGTGTGTGCGGGTGCTCTTCTCAGAACATCAGCCTGTCTTTATCCCAGTACTGTCAGTACAACATGATCTAGAGGCTAATGTAAAAATAAAAAATTAAGCAGTCAAAAAGTATTGAAACAAGCATCTCCATCTTACCTATTTGTTGCCTTGTCCAACCTCAGTGTGTTTGTACCATATTTTGTAGATGTGCGTCAAGACTTTTTAACCAATTCTTTGATCAGGCCCCACAGATAGTATGTAAATTATAAAAGGAACAAACATAAAACACATTTCACCTAACATGTCAGAATATAAAAAGAAAAGGAAACTGTGATTTCTAAGCGTACCTCAACATACTGCATGTCACTAAATGAAGGTGCTTTTGTCTATCTCCTTCAAAACTTTAGATTGTTGTTGAAAATGAAATTCAGCACTGTTTCTTCAAGAGCGTTTCTCACTTCAGTAGAAACATCATGCACTGTTTTAGGACAAACTTTTCAACTTCAGGAAAAAAGCACTTCATTTATTACTGTACATTTTCCTCAAAAATGCCTTAAGTATGTTTCATGGCTCACGATCAATTTTTCATCCAGACAATATTTCTGGTGTTCACCATATACAATCTATGAACTTTGCTAGATAATTGGTGTTAGGTTTTTTCTACTTACCTACTTCTGTATGTGTAAATATTTGGGCTAAAATCCTGCATGGGATTTTACATGCTAACAAATGTTATGTCACACTGATGTAACATTTTAATCTTTAATGTTATACACACTCTAACCCATATCTAACGAAGATATTATTGTCTGCAAAACACTGATGTAAATTTAAAAAATGTGTCATTTACAGTGAAAATCTTTTTGTATTAATTTGAAAAATACTTTTGTAAAGTCTTCATTTGGAGAATTATGTTTACAGCACTAGATTCATTCTTGATTTGTATCAAGATCATGGACAACACTGTGCAGGTTTTTGTTGGACCGTGTTTTTAGGTGAAGACTCGTCTCTGATAGCTGTCAGCATTGTATTTACAGAAAAGCATCAAGAACAATTTCAATATTTTTGTGAAAAAATTAACAAGTTTCAAAGTTTTCAAAGTTTTTTTTTTGTTTTTTTTTAAACATCTATGAAACGTGCTTTTCTTTAGAGTAAAACGTTTCAAACTATTTACTTGCATTTTAGTTTTAGCATTAAACAGGTATAACTCATGAGACTATGACTATGGCACAATCCTGGTGTATTATTAAGTTTCTGAGGGTTCACTCAGAACACAAAACTTTGTTTTAGGAATTTGTTAAAATTGTTCCCACCAAAACATAGAAAAGATCATCTGTAAGATCTGTCTGTTTCGAACAGCGAGTACACTTCAACATGCGTTATACAAAATCTTTAATCAAAGTCTAATCTTTCAACATCTACCATAAATGAAAAGAGCTGTTAAAGGATGTTTCATCTTCTAGAGTGAACGTCCAAAAACAGTGAACAGATTTTTTTACTCATTTGAACGCAGTGTAAAGAAATGTTACATTTTTAATGTCTTACCACCTCTAGCTAGTTTTGTTTGTGATGGACAACATTACACACATGTTTTTGTTGGGCTGTGTGTTTGTTGGTGAGGACACTTATCTGCTAGCTGTCAACCTTTAGTGTTTACAGAAATGAAACTCAACTAAACTCTAAATCCAACTAAATTCAGGATGTTGTCATTATCAAAAGCAAAACTTTTCAATGTGTAACGATTTTCTTTTGACTAACATGTTTCAAATTATTTTCCTGCAGGGACTACATTTTTGTTTTATACGTAAACAAGTGGTGTACACACGACTACGACTATAATAGATAATTTAACATAATATAAATAATTGTTGTTAACTTCTGGCCGCAGCTGTATCCCTTCTAGCAACAGCCGCGTTGTAACCATTTTTCTTACAGTCTATGGTTCTTTCTCTTCTTGTAAGTTCTTTTCTTTTCTCTTCTTTTACAGTCTGTGGCTCTTATTTAAGTACTTTCTCTGTTTTTTTGGCCTATTTTATTTATTTTTTATTGAATAACGTCAAATACAATGCAGGTCAAGTACAACAAATGTAAAGAAAATGTCAAAGGCTAGGGGGAGATATAAACAATATCACAGGATTATATGTTATACAGATAACATAAATGATATACAGGCTTGTAGTATTCACATAGCTTTTAGATTTTTTGAAATATAAAATGGACTCAGTATAATGCTTCAGTTCATTTTTAAATGCAATAAAACTTGGATTTTTACCTGAAAAATTACATTAATTAATATGAAATTTGGCCATTAAAAATAAGAAATTAATGGAAAATGTATGGGACTTTTTGTCTAAGCTTCAGAAGTTCCTCAGAGAACATCTTTCCAATGTAAAGTAATATTTTCATCAATATTAACAGCAATAAAGTCAATTACATTTCGCCAAAAAGAAAAAAGACACATAAGGGCAATACCAAAAGAACTGAACAGCGCTTTCTGGCCTCTGCTTGCAAAAGCTACATCTCACATCTATATCTTTTTAAAATTGAGTTAAAGTTTGGCAGGATATATTCTGTGAAGGAGTTTAAACAAAATCTCTTTAACCTTGTTTGTTAATAGCGATTAGGCAAAAGCCAAACTTTTTTGCCAACAAAACCACTTATAATTGATTCCAATATGCTATTGCATTTGGTTTTGATGCAACATCCTTCTGGAAAAGAGCTTTTATTGATCTGTTATTGTTCTTACAACTATATGAAAAGCACATTTTACTTATTGGAGAGTCACTGGGTGAAAATCGTGGTAATAGCTGATCATTTAATCTGTTTATACAACATATTTTAGGAGAGATTGCACCAAAACTATATATATATTAACTAGATATACATTGGTCTTTTTGAGACCACTCGGTTTGCGTTTTAAGGCGTACATTTTTCTTCATAGTTTTAATTATTTTATCAGTTTTATAAATATTTACTCTATCTTTAGCTAATCTTGGCCTATAGCGTATATCGTAGCTTCCACCAAATTACAGTTAGCAAAGGTTACAAAAACGAGTGAGTTAAACTAATCGCCATTACTGTACATTTGTGTGAAACAGTGTAAGAACAACCTCACCTGAAGGTAAGCAGTTCATATTTCCTTTATAACAACAGCAGCCTATGCTCAACACATTTCTAAACCAGAACTACTATTGACAGCTAGATTTGCCAGGAGAAAGCACATGTAATTTGCAGTGCAATTCTGATGAAGTTACATATAACATTTATCTAAATCCTTATTTATTTATTTTATTAAGAGTTTTAATACTCTGGAGAGAAATTAAGGCATATTTGTAACAACTACTTATTTGTTGGACCTCTTTAATATTGTCAGCCAAATGCATTCAGTGTTATGACAGTGTAGGCTACTACAGTGAGCTCTAGGACAAATGAAAACACAATCCAGGTGTTTGTAAAGAGAACTTTATTGTGTTTAATTTGCAAACTCATCTGAAAACAACAAACCGGAAGACCGAAAACGGAGAAACCATTATAATAGGCGCATATAACTATAAATCGCGGTTGTCTTGAGCGTGTTTTTCTGAAGGCTTCTTTGCTCAACAACCCTGAAAAACAAAACAAAACATGAAACAGTTCACACAAAGGCCCTATTGTCTATTTTAGACTATAGTAAACTAAAGTTTAAAACTATAGTTTAAAATAGAAGCTAAAGTGGGCCACGCTGCTCCCACCCACCATAACCCTGGCAGCAGGTCCCACTACCGGCCTCCCGTGTTTCCCTGAGGGTCCTCAGAACCCCGTGTAGCTACCCTATCGGGTGCACGGGCCGCCTCGCCTCAGGGAGTGCACGAGCTAACCGGGCGCCAGTCCGTGCCGGATTACCCGGAATGTTGCTCGGCGGCACATTTCGAGCAACAAACACGTAATATTCCTCGCGATGTTGCGTTTACGTACGCAAACCGCGAGGAACTACAGCACTGACGGGCCCGAGTGAAGCTTCACGAAGCGGACTTCGTGAAATTGGCGTGGCTCCACTCGTACCGTCCGGTATTGAACTCACCTTGGTCAAGTACAAACAGCAACACCTTGAGAACTGACGAGACTCGATAAAACCTAAGAGCTTTAACAGAATGCAGATGGAATGTTTAGAACGCGACGTCACTGCCTGAGAGCGACGTCACGAGGAGCGCTGAAGAGGGGGAAACGCAAGATGGCGCCGCGAACGCAAGCGTAAGCAATAACGCCCATCAACAGTTACTTTTAAGCAACATAACGGTCTTAATTATTTTCAATCTGCATCTCAGCTGGATGTTAAGTATTATTTACTTATCCCAGTCGATTTAGGGACATGCCAGCTGATAAGAAAAGGAAGAATTGTATAATGAAAAAGAAAGAAATGTCAGCTAATTCGGAAACATCGGCTAGCTCTGCTGCTAGTAATGTCCTAATTTATAGCTGTCACGATTACTTTGGGTACTCCAGGCGCAGGAATTTGAAATTGCGAGAAAACATTGATGAGAAGAACGCGAGGAAAGAAGTGATTTTTGTCAGAAATTACTGCCTGAAAATGCCGACCGTCTTCCTCGTGTGATTGATACAGTGCATCGCACTGTTAGTCCGAAGAAGATGCGCGTCACTCGCGGTATAATCATCCAGTTCTCCTCGCGTGTGCATCGAGCAGCAGTTTGCAGCTGAATGTTCTCATGTTCTCATCCGTTTAGATCCAAAATAGTTAAAGCTGATGTAGAACATACATTCTAGACATAAAAGCAATAAATCATTTTGACACACAGTATATGATATAACTACTTGCATACTTTGCAATTGTATGCTGATATACGCATAGTGGGTATGTGCTTATTAGTGCACAATTTTACATGCCCATTTAGGAACCGTAAGATTTGGCCCTATAGGGTAGAATACATTGTTTTTACCTTCTTTTTTTAAAGGATCATAAATAATAATGTAATTAGCATATATCATACTAATTTACTATAGTAACAAAATAATAAAGCACCTGACCACATTTGTAACCTGGTAACTCTCGCCACTCCCCCCGCAGTCTTAGTTCTGCATCTGGACTTACGCTGTATCAGCCACCCTGTAAGCTTAAGACCATGGATGGTAAAGCTTTTTCGTACTGTGCGCCTAAGCTATGAAATGGTCTACCCATCAGCATCAGGAATGCTGCTCCTCTGGACTGTTTTAGGAAACTTCTCAAGACTTACCTTTGTACCGTTGCATTCAATTTAGATTGATTATTTTTGTCAATTTAATAATTCAATTTTATTTTTCATATTTTAGTGTCTTATTGTGGTGTTTTTACTGTTTTATTGTTCTGCTTTGTTACTGTTTGCCTTGTATGCCTTGGGTCTGAGAAAAGCGGACTATAAATAAAATGTATAATTATTAATGTTAATTGCCTCATCAAAAGCATACACATGTCTGTTGCCTAATTTCAAATGCACACAGATAATTTCACAATATCCATGTTAAACTAACAAAAGATGCATTTAAACAGACCGTATGCCTCTTTGGGGTTGCTCTGAATCAACTTATAATCTGTATTATAGCTGTACATATGCTCTAAACAGATAATGATGCTGCTACATTGACTTACCCCAAAGCTAATGCTTGTCCCACTTCAAAATAAGAGTCCCACATACAGCTAAAGTCAGAATGATAATAGTATTTAGCTTAAAGTGCAATTTAAAGACTTAACCAAGTTAATTAGGTTAACACTGCAAGTCATTGTATAACAGTGGTTTGTTCTGTAGACAATCAGAAAAATATTGTTTAAGGGGGCTAATGATATTGACATTAAAATGGTAAAAAAAAAAATTAAAACTGCTTTTATTCTAGCCGAAATAAAACAAACAAGACTTTCTCCAGAAGAAAATAATATTATAGGAAATACTGTGAAAAAATCCTTGCTGTTAAACATCATTTGGAAACTATTTCATAAAATAAAGAAATTTTACAGGAAGGCAAATAAATTTGGCTTTAACTGTACATAGGAAATATAATAAACTGTGTTATATTTAGGAAATAAGGAAGAAAAATTATTGTAATCTCACTAGGAAACATTGTGGCCAATCAAATAATTGTGACAAAAGATGCATTTAAACAGACCGTATGCCTCTTTGGGGTTGCTCTGAAT
The DNA here is from genome assembly GCA_903798125.1 of Danio choprae. Taxonomy (NCBI): domain Eukaryota; kingdom Metazoa; phylum Chordata; class Actinopteri; order Cypriniformes; family Danionidae; genus Danio; species Danio choprae. Next base: position 5,695,747 of record CAIGQW010055694.1, on the reverse strand, counting down.
CAACTTATAATCTGTATTATAGCTGTACATATGCTCTAAACAGATAATAATGCTGCTACATTGACTTACCCCAAAGCTAATGCATGTCCCACTTCAAAATAAGAGTCCCACATACAGCTACAGTCAGAATGATAATAGTATTTAGCTTAAAGTGCACTTTAAAGGCTTAACTAGGTTAATTAGGTAACTAGGCATGTCATTGTATAACAGTGCTTTGTTCTGTAGACAATCAGAAAAATATTGTTTAAGGGGGCTAATAATATTGCAATAAAAATGGTTTTAAAAAATTTAAAGCTGCTTTCTCCAGAAGAACTAATATATTATAGGAAATACTTTGAAAAATATGTTAAACATCATTTGGGAACAAATTCAAAAGGAGGGCTAATAATTTTGGCTTCAACTGTATTCAATGTATAAATGATAAGCATTTTCTTGACATCTACCTTACAATTTTCATTCTTATCATTACTGTTAACTGCAAATTAAGAAAAAGATTAGTAAATAAACACAAAAACAAATATCTCCTGCAACCATCTCCCCAGCAATCTTTTTAGTAAACTGACAAAGTATGAAAGAACAGAAAATGAGATTGTTTTATTTCAACCGAAGTGTACAATACTTCTTTTTAATCCTCAGCTTCTAGTATTATATAATACTAAAAACAATTGCACATAAAAAAACCCTATGCCAATAATTTATCAATGCCTTTTTAAGGGGCTAACATTACAGCTAAACAATAGTAGTAGCATATTGTTAACAAATGTTTAATGTTCATATGCCAGGTTAAGACAAGTCAAGAAAAAACTAAAACCAATTTGTAAGACAAATCGTCAGAAATTCTTACAGTAACAAAATGTCTATCAAGACAGAATCTAATTTTCAACAATGTAGTGTTTCGACGATGCACCGCTGCTAAACCTAACCTCAAGCATTCCCCGTTATTATATTATGCTCATACGCGAACAATGCAGCAAAGAGTTTAGTAAAATGGCACTACTATTACCTCTATACCATAAACACAGATCCTGTTTCTCAAATACAGGAGAACCAAGCATCGTAAAACTCAGAATGATGCTCACTGGAAGCTCTCAGTTGTTAAATATCCTATTATTCATCTCCAATTCAACTCCTCCTAAGGGGAAAACGAAGAAATCTCTTGCTACATAGAGAAACGGGACATTTTTGCTTTCACACAAGCCACTGAGACTCCGAACAGTCCATGCTAATTATGAGTTATTTGGCTTATAGTGATTGAACAGCATTCAAATACAGCTCTGAAATTAAACGAAAAGGAAGTTTAATTAAAACGGATGCGCCTTCAACATATCGCAAGGTTTTGGTAAAGTGCACAGAGTTGTCTGGCAATAACTGAATTATTTTTGAATTCAAAGCACTGATATGATATCAACGTGGCCACTCAATACAACCAATAAACAAGAGTTTAGTGCCTGTTGAGATGGGACGCTGTACATTTGTTCGACACAGTGACCTTATATGAGGCAGTGGAGCATGACAGTATGCAAAAGTGGTGCATTTTTAAGTCCAATCGTCAGCTGAATGGATTTAAATATTCAAATTGAAGCGATGAGCAAATCCCGCCCACCCCGGATCAAGTCAAAGCCTATAAAAACAAGCCATCTATGGTTATACAATGGAGAAGGAGAGGCACTAAGGATGCATCTGTTAATAATGGAGAGGAGGAATAAGGCTAACATGTTTTTCTGAACCGTTTACCAACCCATATTTTGGGATCTGAAACGTGTCTGGGAGTTCAGGCAGCAGGTCCCAGATTCACGGTAAGTCTCTGATGGGACGCTAGTAGGTGAGTCTGGAGGCCTTCATGTTGTAGCAGGGCCTGTCTGTCAGACCGCCCTGACCAGAGAACAGCGACAAGCCTTCGGTTTTCTCCAGCACCACCTCCAGCTCCTGAAAATCCTGTAGCCGCGCCACATCTTTATCCTGAGAAACAAACATGTATATGTATTGCGTGAAACCTAAAATTATTCAGACAGAATCAACATTAGATCGGCGGCGAAAAATCAATTCAGCAATTTTCAAAATGCATCACTATTCTAACTTGAATCGATTTTTGAGCTTAGTTTTTAACAGCAGATGGCGCTCTAGGCTAGATTTTAACAGCAGATGTTGCTCTAGGCTAGTTTTTAATAGCAGATAGTGCTCTGGGTTAATTTAACAGAATAAGTTTGGCCAGAGAAGAAATGTCATGGCCAACTGAGCATGGTTTCTCTCAAGGTTTTTCATTCACTTTCGTCAATTGGTGAAGTTTGTTCCTCGCCACTGTCGCCACTGGCTTGCTTGGTTTGGGACTTGTGGAGCTGCGCATTGATGAATTCGCTCTTCAGTCTTGGGACTTTCAGCAGTGAAATTTAAACTAAACTGAACTAAGCTATACTTGAACTTTGAAAACTGGATTGACGCCGAGTCATTTTTGAGTTATTTACTATAACTTCTATGTTAAGCTTCTTTGACACAAGCTACATTGTAAAAGCGCTATAGAAATGAAGATGAATTGAACAGTAGATGCCAATCTAGGCTAGATTTTAACAGCAGACGGCCCTCTAAACTAGTTTTTAACAGCGGATGGCACTCTAGGCTACAGAAGATGGCGCTCCAGGCTAGCTTTTAACAGCAGATGGTACAAGATAATGTCCACTACCAAAGCAAATATCAAAAATTATCTGTATAATTTTTGGATTGACTGTAAATATAAATACGTTCACAAAGATGCATGCCCTGATATATTTATAGTCTTTTATTTTCTATCTTTGCTTAGGGTAAAAGTAGGCTTGCTGTGGTAGTGAGTTATTAGTGTCACACAATGTGCAGCGCTTGCATTACATAACTTGCACACTGCACCCACTGTCATTTTGCTTTTTATAGAAATAGGAGGGAACATAATACTTTCCATAATAATAGTGCATTTTGGACAATGGAAGTTTTATTTTATGTGCCCCTATAATACCATTTTAAAGGTTAATTGCTTTGTCTTGGCCTCCTACAATGTTTACATGCATCCAAAAAACCTTTTAATTGTCATTACATATACATTAAAAATATCATTACCACTCAAAGAGTCTCAATGATTCTTTCTTTCTAAACCACTCCTTTCCGAGAGTCTGCTCTGCTCTGATTGGCCAAATAGCCAAGTCTATTTTGATTGGTCTACTGCTTACAGTGCATTTCAGTATAGAGTTGTCCATTATCATATCTGACAGGAATCTTCCTTCAGCGACTGTAAACACTATTGGACAGTAATAATGGCGGTGATCTGACGATATCAATTTGAGCCTACGTCTGCTGATAAAACACTGGAAAAACTTGTTGGTCAGCCTAAAGATTTATCTCAAGCATAACATTTTCAGTTTTCTGGCTGATGCTGCTTTTTACCCAAGTTTGTGGAGGATTGAGCTGTATGTATGCACAAATATTTCAAATATGTATGCGCGATCATTAAATTGCTGCAAACAAGGTTTTGTATGAGGGTTTCATAGATTTGTGTAAGCAAAAATATGCTGCTTTGATCTCTACAAATATTATCTGTACAGACATGCTTCAACCAGAGAGGATGTTTCTCAAACTAACAGAACGTCACTTTTCAGTAGCTTCATGCTGGAACTTCAGGGGAACTAAAGGGCCCAGAATAAACCACAATAAAAAAAGGATCTAAATTAGCATTCCTCCTCCAACTGCATGAAATAAGTATTTGCATAGGAAGCGTTGCCTTTGTATTCATTCAAGTGCTAGATCAAAAAAACAAGAGTGTATGCAGGATGACGTGGCAAATACCCATCAGACACATAGGAAACTATGTTGCTGTGCCTCGTTACATATTAGTATTCATATTTTTCCTAAGTTATAATAATAATTTATGACAGGCCTTTGAAATAATGAAAATAATGCACACTAATTATGGGAAATAAAATGCAGATTTTTCTTATATTCTAATTACTACAACTGCTACTAACATACTATTAGGACTAAAATAACAGTAAGGTATTTACTTTTGAAATTTCCTTTAAACTAATTTAATACATTTAATTTTACAGTAAGAACATGAAATACTATATTACTTCATATTATCTCTGTCTTCATTTTCTAATGTTAAACAATCTAGCTTTTAATTTGGCGGAAAGCAAAAACTTACCCCGAAGAGCCCTTATAACGTGAAAGTTTATAATTCTAATTAAACACCAAAACTAATCAAAAATAAGCAAAACAAATATTAAAAGTATTAAAAAAATATATAAAAAATATTAACAAAATTGAATAAATTCTTAGTTTAAGAAAAATAATAATAAAACCAACATTTGTTTTTTATGAAATAAAAGGTGCCACTAAAGGTGGAAAATAAAAGCTTTGCTAAAGCCTGGCACAAAACGTACTTTCTTTTAAGGTCAACCTATTGTTGTGCAAGTACCTGTCAAATTTGAATAATCCTGACAGCAACATGGTAATACTCACTGGTCAAATGCTAAATTTGTAAAAGCTGCTGCTTTTTTGTGCACTGCAAGTAAAGGTTTATTTATATAGCAACTTTCACAGACATTAAGTCACAAAGTGCTTGACAATAAAAGAAAACTGGAAAACAGGTCAAAGAAAACATATCAATAAAAGAAAACACATTAAAACAAGTTAAAAATGCAACAACAGAAACACCAACATAAAACCAGCTCACCATACTGTTAAATAAAAGCCTGACCAAAAAGATCTGTCTTTAAGTGTGGTTTATTTATAAACGAATTTTCGAGAGGATCACATGCTTATAATTAATCTTGGCACACGATGCACCAATCAGATGAATTCGAACTCACTATAAATAACCAGAGTTTCTCACCTCAGTTATCTTTGCTTGAAGAATCCCCCTTCCACCCCTACTTCTCCTCCCTTTTCCTAGATAGGGCGGCACGGTAGCCCAGTGGTTAGCACTGTTGCCTCACAACAAGAATGTCATTAGTTCAAGTGGTTATCAGACCATTCAACATTTCTGTGCGGAGGTTACATGTTCTGCCCGTGCTCGCGTGAGTTTCCCCTGGGTTCCCCGGTTTTCTCCCACCATCCAAAGACATGTGACATAAGTGAATTGACCATTCCAAATTGGCACCATAGATTAAAGCTTTAGGGCTATATATCTCTTATAGCAAATCCTACTCATCAATAGCATAACAACCAGGGGAGTTCTCGAGACCTACCCATACTTAAACTCCCCTCTCGACTTCAAACAGGAGGGAGTCCCGGGTTCAAGGATCTTCTGAGCTCAGGGCTCTCTCCCAGGACAGCATGCCAAACATGCTTTATTATCAATCATCAACTAAGTGTAAACTCTTGAAATATTTGTAAAAAAAGTTCAACTGATCCCAGAGTTCACAGTGCTAGAGAGAGTTCCAGAGCTTTGGGGCCACAACACAGAAGGCCCGGTCACATTTAGTCTTAAGGCCTGTTCTGGACTGCTAATATAGAGCGCTCTAAATCATCTACTTTCAAGTGTTCACACACTCAAAATGGGTGGAAACGTGCATACGCCCCTTCCCACATAAAGGTTGTGATCTATACAAAACAAACTTGTCAGGAGAATGTACGCAGCTTTAAGTAATCTTTAATTTTGACTTAATTAAACCACTTTAAATCATCATATGAGTATTTTACTTTTTTATTTGTTAAGGTCAATATTATTAGCCCTCTTAAGCAATGTTTTTTTTCTTTTTTTGATTGTCTACAATTACCGTAACTCGCCTAATTAACCTAGTTAAGCCTTTAAATGACCTTTAAGCTGAATACTAGTATCTTGAGAGATATCTAGTAAAATATTATGTACTGTCATCATGACAAAGGTCAAATAAATCAGTTATTAGATATTAACTATTAAAACTATTATGTTAAAAAATATACAGGGGGGTAATAATTCTAACTTCAACTGTATAATAAACCATTAATTTAATCTGCCATACATTCACTTTTAGTTGGGTTTCTATGCAAAGTTTTATAAATGAGACCCCAGTTCTGGTAGGATACTAACAATATTTTTAAGCAGCTCACTAGGTTTTTGGAACAGAGCAGATATTAGATTTTGGGTGGCTGGACTAAGCTTTTAACAGCCTCACCTTTCTGAGCATAGTGTTGGGCAGCTTTCGGATCTTCTCCACGTGTTCCGCACTGATGTCCAGCTCACGGCAGCAGACGCGGAGCAGCGCGCGGTACGTCAGCTCCTGCCGGTCCAGCTCCACCTCGATGAAGTCATTCTCTCTGACGTTTGTGTTCTGGATGCGCACCTTCAGGACCAGCTCTGAGAAGACATGGCAAGTCTGAGATTGAGACATGAGGAATCTTCGTAAATTCCTCTAGCTGTGCTTACACGAGACAAACTGGTTTAAGTAAAGATACAGAAACCTGTTAGTGCAGATCTACTGCTGGCTTCAAGTGACGTCAGAAACATCATATTTTCAAGATGAGCAAATGTATGACCAAGCAGCCATGATGTAGAGGAAAGATGCAATTCTACGATTTTTTTCAGTAGGATGTCAATAAGTCTCACAATCATCACAAAAGTTGTGGTTTTTAATCCATTAACAAAGAGGCAGCAAATACAGACAAGCAGCTTCTCTTTAGTCAATACAAACAAAGGGCAAGATTAAATGTAAATAAAAACAATTTTAACTTAATTTATATGTTACTGCTTCTATTTTCATTCATTACTTATAAATGTAGCCAACACCAACTGCTTTCTTGTTACCTAGCAACCACATAAAAAAATATCAGGCCTCAGCGATGCTTTCTCCAGCAGATTTTCTGTGAAAGTCAAAGCCGGGCTGCACTGAGTCACAAAAAAGGCATTCAGATAGCCTTCAGTTCACTCACCAACATGTTTGCTAATGGTGCTTTTCCACTACATGGTATGAAAAGACTGTTGTTAAAATTGTGCCCTGACAACATCTTAAAGTCTGCATCAAACAGAAGTTGCTGCAGTATGATGACGTATTTCCAACTGAAATGAACATTTGAGAAGGGGGCTGGTTTTTTTTGTAGTCCTCTCATGTTTCACTTGCAGCAAACTAACGATTGGAGGGGCGTAGCTAAGGAAATCTCACCCAAGCTGTTTAGGGTAAAGTCTAGATAGGATACATGGCCGGCCGGAAGTGCGATATGCACATTAATATAGCAGCATTTTTTATGACACTGTATAACAATAATTCCTATTTTTACAGTACTGTGATGGTTAGGTTTAGGGCTAGGGTAGGGGTGGACGTTAAAAAATAAAATTTATTGGGTAATTTAATAGATAACATAAACAATACTAAAGTACAAAAAGATAAAGTACAATATGTAACATTTTACAATAACGCATCATATTAAACGTTAATTAATGCATTAAAATCAAAGCTAATAAAAAAATGAATTTATTAGTTATTAACTCCATTTATTACAACGATTATGACTTAATGAATTATTAGTCAATAACTAATAAATTATCATCACTTAAGACTGATACATGCTCTTGTAGTTGTCATAACACTGACTTTAGTCTAAATAACTCAAAAAGATGGAACCTTATTGTATAGTTAAGAATTAAAAGGCCTATAAATAGTGAGCCAGGCCAGATTAACATGAATACATTTTAATGTTTGAAAATAAACTGCCTATTTACCCTTCAAGCATTTGTTACTGTGATGAACAACCACAACAATCTGAATATTCTTAAAAAGACACTATTATTAAAGTATAAATAAGCAATTATTTCCACGATATAAATAGGGTGCATGCTCATTATGATGATTTAAATATTGAATATCAGCATATGTCTACTCAGATATTTGCAGAATAATCTTAAACCCAACAAGAAAGAAAAATTCAACAAATATGGGATGCGCCGAAATGAAAATTCTTGGCTGAAACTGAAAAACGGAAAAGAGGAAACCAAGGCCGAAAATCAAAACACATTAAAATAAATAGTCAATTATTAGTAGCTACCGTTGCTTTATGGCTATGACTGTGTACTAACCTTATTAAAATCAAGGCATTGCAATTGCATAAATTAATATCAAAGTATCAAAGAATAAATCAATTAAAAATACAAGAAAAATTGGATTAGGCATGGGATGATAACCAGTCAAGGTTTTAAACCCACCACAATTTTCTGTTATACCATTACAGGGGGGGGGGGGGGGGAGTATTTTAGAGCAGTAATCACAATACAGTGAAACTAGGGCTGGGCGATATGGCCAAAATGTAATCTCGATAATTAATTTCCTTATTGAATGAAAATGATATACATTTCTATACAAGTTAATGCTTCGAGATTTAAAAAGAGTACCCCAACAATGACTGAAGCCACAAAAATTAGAGGGTCTATTAAATGGCATAACATATTTTTGGCAGAAAATTTTTGTTGGCCGAACCGGTACAACACACTTTTAGATTCCCATTGTTGCACATTTCTGCTGTGTGATTGGTTCTTAGATCAATATAGAGTAAAAAGGTCCAGAGCTTATCACTGTTATTGACATAAATTTTATTGTGATTCGATATAATATCGTTTATTAACCCAGCCCTACGTGAAACCGTGATTTTTTTTTACCCAAGGTTATCACACCGTCAGAATCTTAAACTTAAACTGAACCATACACTGTAAACACACCATAACAAATTCACAACTCTACCTTGTACGTTAACAGGAAAAGTGCTGGTGAAAAAGAAGGGCTGGAAGGCGGGCATGGAGCCGCTGATCTGGGAGCAGTTGATCTGCGGCGGGATGGACTGCTGCCGGCTGATGGTGGCGCTAGGGAGCTGCGGAGGCTGGCTGGTGCTTGCGCTGGGACACACAGGGCCGTTCTGCGCTATGGGATGAGCATGTGTGAACTCGCAGTGGTTAGTGTGATGAGGCTCTGACGAGAGCTCCATGGGCAGGCCGCCGTTCACCACGGGGCTAGGCACAATGCCGTTCTGCTCCACGCCGGGGACGAAGGTCAGCTCCTGCTGGCTCTGGCTGTCTGTGTAAAGGCTCTTGGGAAGCTGATGTGAAGGCGCTGGAAGCTGCTGCTCTTGTGTTGGCGAGAGAGTGGCTGGTTCGGACTCCAGGGGCTCTGGATGAGTGCTGTTGGTGCCGTTTTGCTGTGCTATACTAAGGTTGTCTTTGTTCGTCTTGCTGTACAGGAAGGGTGGGTTGGAAAGATAGTTGGGAATGATTGGCAGCTCTGGTTCCTTCACCTCAGGCTCGTCTTCTTCTTCCACTAGAAAGAAAAACAACAAACGTGAAGTGACAGGGCAAGGACATTGAAGTGCGTTATCATTTGAATTTAGATTTTTTTATTTATTTAAGAAATTGTGATCTAGTCTTAGACATGAGAACAGTCTTATTTTGTTTTATTTTACATTTATTACTAGGAAAAGTTGTTGAAGATTATTCCGTTGAACATAAAAGAGGATATTTTGAAGAAAGCTGGAAACCTGTAACCATTGACTTCCATCAATTGTTACAGGTTAGCATTCTTCAAAATATCTTCTTTTGTGTTCAACAGAAGAAAGAAACTCAAATAAAGGATGACAGAATTTTCATTTTTGGGTGAACTATCCCTTTAACCCTTAATCGGCCCACGGGGTCCGGGTGTTTGTGTAGTAAAATGGATAACAAACACTGCATAAATGCAAAGTTGAGAGGTGACTGTAAAAAATTATATATAGTTTATCATATAAAAATTTTGATTTCTCTTTGTATTTGCTCTATAAATGTTCAGATGATCGCCAAGGAATGATTTGTGATTTGTTTTTCTAGGATTAAGGTACATTTGTTTACTTTTCCAAGTAATTAATGTAATATAAAATATAGGAATATAAGAAGACTGTACTCATGAGTGTGGATCACAATTTCTTACAGTATATTAAGTAATCCAATAGATGATACACCAAAATAAGGGATCATTTGTTTACCAATCTAAAGGCATACATTTTTTAACATGGAAGAGTGTGGTTCAAACAGCGTTGTTTAGCCAAACAACAAACAAACAAACAAACAAACAAACAAACAAACAAACAGGCAACATTAATACTATTATTATGGCTGTTAAATGGTAAATTGCTGATATTGAAATTGAAAATTATTTTTGTCTAAATTAATGAAAACATAATAGTAAAAAGTCAAATGAATATGTTAAACACTACAAGAGAATTTAGGTTCCACATTAATTTCTTATACAGTATAACGTACCTTAAAAATAAAATTCATTATGATATTTGCATTACATTTAACAATGTTGTTAAATTAATAACATTTGTAAAGACTTTGAAACTTTAAGTAGTTTTAAAAATTTATTCAAATACAGAGGAAACGAGCATATTTAAAAAATGGCATTTTAGTGCTTTTGTGGCTGATAAATTCTGTATTTAATATATTTAATGACAAAAAAAACATTTAAATCAATAGTTGTAAATTCGGCGAGTGAATTTAGGCTTCACAATATTATTTATAAAAATAAATAAAACTAAGAGTTTTAAGTGCTACAAGTCCATTTTCAAAATAGCAAAAAAAAATTATAAATAAATAATCGCAAATATTTTCAGAAATATTACATTTAACAGTGTAAATATTTGTTTCATAAATTTCAGTGAGCCTTAAATTATGTCAGCAGTAATGACAAATGACAATCTTGGTGATGCTAATAAAATAATAAATAGTAAGTTAAGAAAAAATCTATAACATTCAATACGACATTAAAATAAACAAAAATATCGATTTAAAACATTTGATTTACTATGCAAATATTTAAAAAATAAATAAAATAGATGTAAATGACACCAACATGCTTAAAATTAAGAAAGGCTTTTTTTAAAGACAACAATGTTGTCTAAATTTTCTGCGTTCAAACGGATCTACATAAATGCTGTAATATTCATGCCAGGCCAGTAGGTGGCACTGTCATTTTGTAGTCCTCAAGTATTGTCAAATACTGAAGCAAGGCTGTATACGAAAGGTACAGGAAACAAGTTTGGTGCCTTTGAATGTACGTTTGTTATTGCAGTGCATTGTGGGATTGATTGAGTGCACTTCAGAAGCTCGACTATGGTTTTGGACACCACTACAAATGACTGCTTCCTCAAATAGTGCACTATTTAATGATATAAGGGGCTATTTTGGATAAGGCAATGTTTAGCTTCCCTTTATATTCCAGCCTGCATAACATGTATACTAGACATTGCAACTGTTTAGAGTGCAGATGAGGACTTTACAGTCACCATGAAATGTTAAGATGAGAAGATCTATTGGAAACCGATTGGATCGTTGCTAACAAAATGAAGGAAGATTGACGAATGGATGAAAGCAGAGCAGAAATGAGACACGCCCTGATAGCCCCACCCAAAAGTCACTCCATGTGACCAGATGTGAATAAAAGTCAATTTCGTGAGGGACGAGGGAAAGGTTATGATTTTTGCTAAAAGATTATGAGGTAAGGGTTGTCAAAAGTATCAAGTTCTGTACTGACATTTTAAAAACGTAAATTCTTTCTCTAACATTTAAGCGTGTTCTTAAACACCACTGATCGGCCACTGTGTTCCCTTGCTTAACAGAAATCAACTGAAAGCTCAAATACATCATGAAAAGAGAAGCTGGGTTTTCTCAAAGCATACCTCCAAGTAGTCTTCTGATTTCAGGTTTGGAGGTGAGTTGGACGGCCAGCTCCTCTTTCGCTGTGAGGATGTCTTTGTCGGCTCCGTTGTTCAGCAGATAGGCCACTATCTGTTTGTGGTTTCTTTTGCAGGCCCAATGCAGACACGTCCTGGATGGACAGGGGACATGAGAACATCTTAAACACAGGAGTTTGAATGCATTCAGGCGTTACTGAAACAAAGCAGGCAAGGCTTGGCATGAACGTCAGAACAAATCTAACACCTCAGTTCAGTTGCTCAACAAATGTCAGAGTGAGAAAAACACATACTCCTAAAGACAAGCTGTTTAATTAAGCATTTGAGGAACGCTGCCAAGATGGATGATTTGCAAGGTAAGGGTTTTATCTAAAGAGATCATAAACTATGTTTTACTCAATGCTGATTTATTATTATATAAGGTTGTTCACATTACATCACGACAGTGCGTTAATGATTTAAACCCTATTAAGGGATTTCTTAAAGTCTGGGTTAAGCAACATTTGTTTGTTTGTTTGTTTATTTATTGCCACATCAGCAACTTATAGCTATTTCATGACAAGATCGATATAGCTAAAAACATGTCACATAATAATACCAACATAATTCAATAAGAGATTATACGAAAAGAAATAAGCATTTTACATCAAAACACATCAAAATGTAAAATTCTTCCCGGGGATACAATGGAGAAAATTAATTGACAACCAATCATAAACTGCCCCAAACGTACGCCATTGTTTGATCCAGAGTTGTTGGAAGAAGAAATGCTTTGATTGCACAACAGTGTTGACACTACATGGAAATTAACCTGCACACGTCTTGCTGATTCTTCTGCATTTCAAACTGAAAGTATTTTCACATTAAATGCTGCATGTTTAACAAAAGCGTGAAGAGCCTGGTTAAACTCATATTATAGATCAGGAATGTTGATTTTTATTTTTTTTTATGTCATAACTCCAAAGTATAACTAATTTATTTCAAAGAAACCCCAAACTTTTAAAGGCAATTATGCATTTTAGTGTATAAAATCAAATACTGTGAAGAAATTGTATTAAATGCAAGTAGATAATTATAATTGGATAACATTTAGTCTTTATTTACTTTTGTCTATACATTTTGTACTGCATTGTTAAATGTAGACTATTATTTAGTATATACTCATTAAATATATCTATTTATTTTTTATGCATAGTTCATAGCAAGATTTATTAAGTCCTTTATTCACACTCATGTCAATTCAAAAACAATCATATTTTTATTCAACTTCAGAAAAGAAACCAAATAACCTAAGAGATTTAGGTTGTAATAAAAAATATGTTTTGCAATAAAATAAAAAGCATATATGAAACAACATATTTGTTTAATTATAAAATTGCTAATTAAACTGTTCACTCGTGGTGTTTTCTTCTACCCTAATTCATGTTGTACTTAAAAATACAATGGTAGGCCAAATCTATTTGTATCTTCGCACTAAGTACATGTTTGATAAATGATTAATTAATATTGTTTGACTGAATATTTTTCCGTTGAGTGATAGAAGAAATCTCTCAAATTTGTTTTATGGGTTTGAAGCGACATGAGTGTGAGTAAATAACCTGGGTTTTTTTTTTGATGGCACCTTTTAAACACCCAATAACACTTTACATAAGGTAAATAGAAACAAGAAAACAGTAAAACACTAAAGTACACAAACAGTATGCAACTTGAACAACAAGAAACAGAAAAATACAAGTGTACACAAATAGCCTATAACTAAATAGCATACCACAACGCCAACTAAACCCTTGCAATCATAAACAGACCCAGGATTAAGACTCAGATCAGATTAGATCACATATTTCAGTCCTGAGGAGCCCCTGATTCGGTATGAGGTAAAGTTGGCTTTATTTTCACACATTCTCCTTAATAATAATATTTCAGAAAAGTATTATTTGCCAATTATAAATAGGGAAATCATACTAGTAGCCAATGACTACCAACATTTTTCACAGTCAATTAAATTGCGCTAATGTTGTTTTTAAGTCGTACTTAAATGCGGTTTCGGATTGACAGTTCAAATGAGCGTGGTAAACAATATAGGGAGCGTTAAAATTAACGAATGTGCGAATATAAAACCAGCTTTACCTCAATTTGTGATTCTGGTACAGACACAGCGCCCCCGGCCACATATCAGCTCATTACACTAATATCTTCACTGTCAGGTATGAAACCTACACAGACAGCAGCTATCTTATCTCATCTCATCAAGGTGAACAGTTTTAAAGGGAAACGTGAAAACAACTATGTAAGACGTGTATATGAATAAAATGGATATGAATATGTTTGTTCGTTACGCACCATCCGTTAATCTCATTCTGAGAGTTGACGTTGACTCCGCTTTCCACCAAAGTCTTCACCTCGTCAATGTCTCCGATGGCACTGGCCTCTCTCAGACGCTCCTGCAGCTCTTTATCCAGCGATGTCGTTGACATTATTCAAGTCTTTCTGCTATAAATAAAAGCTTCATGCGAACTGACACGCTGTGCTTTTGAGACGGGAAGCAGAAAATGGACCGTCAACTTGCTCCGTCGTGGATTAAACAGTTGCCCGCTGTGGGTGATTTTTGACCAAGAGGTGGTGAGGGTGTTTTTCGACGTATTTATAATGAAATCACACCAATGGGCAAGACTGTAATAGACCGGGTTGTGTTCAAGCCGTCTTTCGCCGACTACTGCAATCCACTCGTATCCGCTGCTGCACCTCCCATGTTGGGGGCAATGTTTGGTGTAACACATTCAGATCGTGATCTTTGGTTCCGCCTTGCACACAATGGCAAAAGCTAGGTTAGTAAGAGTCCGACCAGAGTTCAAGAAAGATAAACAACTCTAGTCGGTAAACAAACGTTGCTTTAATGGTATTCTTTATTGATCAAGAAACTTAAATTCAATTAAAGAAGAGCAGCAAACAACTGTGAAGTTACAATACAGTCAATGTTGGGTTTTCATCAGAATAAAAACAAAACGTCACAGATGTTGTCATTACATGTATGTTTTAACTACAAGCAGAAAACAATTTTACCCACACATTCACCCAAAACCGAATAGTCTTTCATCATTTACCAAATGTAAGTGTTCCAAATCTGTTTGACTTGCTTTCTTCTGTTGAACTCAAGAGAATATATTTTAAAGAAAGCAGGATATCTGTAACTATTGATTTCTATAGTATTTTTTTTCTATTGTGGAGTCAATGGTTATCGATTTCTAACACTCTTCAAAGTAGCATTTGTGTTCAACAGAAGGAAAACACTCACAAAGGTTGGGAACCACCCTAATGTCAGTGAAAAGATTGGGGTAAAGTTGGTTAAATATTCGCACATTTGGACTTTCTCCATAATAATATATTTTCATAAAAGTATTATTTGAACATTCTAAATAGATAAATCATATTAGCAGCCAACGGCTATCAAAGTACAACATTCTTCACATTGTCAACATTGTCACATTGTCAATTAAATAGTGTTAATGTTGTTTGAAGTCATAATTACATGCGGTTTTAGATCAAATATTCAAAGTAGCATAGTAAACAATATAAGGTTTGTTAAAATGAATGAATGTGCGAATATAAAACCAACTTTACCTCAATAGTAAAAAGTGAGTATATTTTCATTTTTGGGTGAACTATCCCTTTAAAAAATACACATTTGTAAGCACAAATTAAACAATCACTTCCTGGTAAGTCAGCATGTTTTAATAATTTGTTCCCTCATTAAGTATGCACACTGTAAGATTATTTGTTCCCTATAGTTTTGCCAAAACATGCCCTTGTTGCAATAATTAATTCCCTTTTTATAATTCAATCAACATGAAAAAGAACTAATTAGTTCAAATTAGGAAACAACCTATTAAGGTGTGGAAATAAATTCTTAATTTGTGGCCCCAATAAAGTAAAACAAGTTAACTAATTAGTAAACCATGGCTATGAAAAAATGATTATGTTGCCATTAAAAATGATTAATTTGTGGCCATAATTGTATTTGTTTTTATCATCTGTAGTATTTGCTATAAATCCAAAGCTGGTAATGTATTAAATATATAAAGTTTACACTGTAAAAAAGCTGGGTTCCACACAATTCCTTCATGTTGTCCCAATACAAAACGATCAAGTTAACATCATAATCTTTACAAATTTAAGTAGATTGAACATGAAGCTATTAAGTTATCCCCCCAAAAAACTTAAGAATTTTATATTTCAACTTATTTTAAATAAGTAGATTGAACAAGCAACAAAAGTATTTTATTTTAAATCTTATTTAAATCGATCAAAACATACAACCAAACATGATTGGCTTGCTTAAAAAAATTGGTGTTTGGTCAACAGCAAGTTTAAGATAGACATGCCATGTTAAAAGCATGTTTAGCAGAAACGGTGTATGTATTTATTTATTTTAAATAATAGTATTCAATAATATAGTGGTAAATAACATTGTAAATCAATACACCAATTAGGATGTACCAATAAATGAACAATTATTAGAAAGTCCAGCTTCATTAACATTATGTCCTCAGATTAATCACAGGCACTTTAAGTTTACTTTCCCTGCAATCAAAGTAGTGGAAATAATTTGAGTATAAAGTGTGTTGTCATTATTTTCACGAAAGTGCACATCTCTTTAAATGTCTAAAATATTACTTTCCTATGCTGTAAACATTTTTGAAGCCACATTAATGCAAGAACACATCTTACCAACTTTAGCAAAGCCTCTATATTGTTGTCTTTGAACCCTTAAAACACTCGCAGAGTCCACGCAAATGTAAATATTGTGCGTTACTGTACAGATTAATATGATATCAAACCACACTGTCCTTGCGAAAGAGTAAGCACTTGTTGTTGGCAGGCATATCAACCTAGAAGGTCAAAAACAGAAACAGATGCATTTACAAGCCCACAATGCTCCGAGGCGATGAATCATCACATAATTAAGCCAATCACATTTAAAAGCAAGAAAGAGCCGTGTGAGACATGATGATGTCAGAGGATCATGGCCAAGTAATGGATTATAGACTCTAAAATACTTTATAAAAACTTCTTCAATGGCCTGAGGGTGAGTAAATTAACTGATGTTTTAAATTTTGGGTAAACTAGTTTTAAAGGGGACCTATTAGGACCTATGTAAAATAAATCTCTGATGTGCTTAAGGCTGTTTCATACTTCTGCGTCGAGTGATTGGCGTGACCCATGGCGCCTGCCTTACGCGTAGTCGTGCATTTATACTTCTGCATGCTGTTTGAGTTGCTCTGCAATAACACTTCTGAAACGCTAGCTGGCAGTAGATTTTTTATGTTCCTGTGTCGAGTTCCTTCACGGGTGTTTTGTTTTTTAGCTCAAACTCGCTCATTTAGAGGTGGGAACCGGCGGACGTGCAACAACTTTAATCATAAGGTAAACACAAAACAAAAGTTTACATCTGGAGCTCCTTCACGGGACTCGACACTTGTAAGCACTCACTCCATCGGGGCCGCAGCTCCCAGCACTGCCCACGCTCGTCAGTGATACCAAGCTGACCAATCACAGAGCTTGCGCTACGTGTCGTTGCGACGTGTAGTTACATTTTTTGAGAGGTGCCTAATAGGTCCCCTTTAAGCTTAGTTTTCACCTAACATGCATTTGCATTGACATACACCAGTTGCAGGAAACAATTCATTTTAATAATAAAACTCTTACAATTTCCTCCAATCGCAGTCCATTTTCTTGTCCTAGCATTGTTAGAAATGAGGCATCTCTTAGACCCCACTCTGGATTTCTAAAACAACAAAATCAGGGTAAAATTGTAAGGAAATTTGTATATTATTTTTATTACAATTAGTTTTAATATATTAAGTCATTCTCATTTTTTTGCTGTACAGGTGCCACATATTAAGACAACTCCAATAGACCATAAAAAAACATTTACATTTATATTTAGCAGATGCTTTTGCGACTTACAATTGAGGAGGCATTCAGCGATTCAACAAGAAGAGGCAATACACACAAGAAGTGCTAATTATACAAAGAACTGTTAGTGCTCAGAAAATGAAGTGCTAGAGTAAGGAGGGGAAGTTTTTTTTGACAAACAGGTGGTTTGTCAAGCCCACTCACCATAAATGCAGTGGGGGATTTTATACAGACCCTCTAGTTTTTTGCAATTTTGCGATTGATGAATCCAATGCAAAATAAACAAAAAGTCAAATTTTTTTGCCATCCTGCAAAATTCCTAATTTAAACGCAAAATAATCGCAAACAAAAATTCATGATCTCATAAAACATCCAATTCTAAACCACATAATCAAATTATATTTATTTCAGTTTGCAATTAATCGTTTTACATGACTTATAGACGTTGCATACGCAGCGCATGTGATGTATTTGAGTGTCTCTCGAAAACTGACGTCTCACCTGCGCCCTCACAATCCTAACATTACATGAAGGTGGGGGAAAATTGTTTTGTGCAGCCTATGCAGTAAGCAGACGCGGATTAAGCGTCAAGCGCGATTTACATGTGAAGTCAACGCAAAGATGCAATTAGACCGAATTGAAGGACATTATTTTTGTTTTACATGTATGGCTGGTATTATGATGTGCATCAAATCAATAAATTATTTCGTTTAACTCTTTCCCTGCCATTGACGAGAGAAAATGCTTCCCTGTGGTGTTTTAAGTGTATTAAGGTAGGGTAATTTTATATACTTATATATATTTTTTATATCTTTTATCTATATATATATATATATATCTATATATATATAAATCAATCTATATTGATATATATTAATCAATTATTGATATATATATTAATCAATTATTGGAATAAAA
>CAIGQW010055694.1:5656987-5667267 GCA_903798125.1 Danio choprae | reverse complement strand
TGTGTGTGTGTGTGTGTGTGTGTGTGTGTGTGTGTGTGTGTGTGTGTGTGTGTGTGTGAACTCAATTTGATTACATATGTACATTTAATGATGATACCTAAGTTGAAAATATTGAAAAATGTCATGATTTACTCGTCCTCCATTTGTTCTAACGCGGTTTTAGTTTCTTACCTCTGAAAAGAAGATATTTTGAAGGACTTGACTTGCATACTAGTATTATGAGATTACATTTTTTGTGTGAACTGTGTCTTTAAAAGCAGACTATGAAAATGTGTGAGTCTTAATGATGTCAAAGGATTAATTGTGTAAATTATCCAAAATAAAAGCTTGTATTTTTATATATAAAAAGTGTGTGTACTGTGCATTTTTATTTTGTATATATAAATACACACATGCATGTATATATTTGATAAATGCGTGTGTGTGTGTGTGTGTGTGTGTTTTATTTATACATAATACTTATCCAGTGAGTATACACACTAATAACTAACTAACTTTTATTTTGGAAGATAACAAATTTTGAGGTCATATAATTTTCATATGTGGAAAACATCTGTAATAATAAAGAAAAGATATTAATGAGGGATTTGAGGAAACAATAATCTACAAATACACTTCACTGAACATGTACACATAGACATCACCTATATCTGCAGGTTAACTATGCTTATATATGATAACTTATAACCTATATAATAATATATACCTAGTAGTTCAATAAGGTTTAGTAACTAATACAGTTATGGTAACTAATGACCTTAACGTTCCCGAATTTGTTTGTAATGCAATAATGTGCCCATTTTGTAAAGCTGCTTTGAAACAATCATTATTGTTAAAAGTGCTGTACAAATAAACTTGAATTGAATAATGTAATGCATCATCATCAAACATGCTAAAACTAACATCTAAATCTACATCCAAACATGTTACGCAAACACTTATTGTTCCCACAATCGTATACACTAAATATACATCCACGATCATTTGTAACGTATTCTGTCTCACTCTTGTCTCTATTTGCAGGTGTATCTGGAGGCGATGGAAGCGCAGACTCCATTCCTCAGATATTACACCAACAGAGCGCTGTTACCCATTAGCAGCCTGAAACTGACCTCCATGGACGGCTCTCAGTACATCAGAGCAATGAGCAAGCTTATCTTCTCTTCTCCCGGTACAGATGCACAGATATGATGCTAACACGTCCCGTTTCATTCCTTTTCGGAAAACCTGAGGTATGGAAAACTGTAAACGTATAGATTTAAGCATTCACAGAGTGTAGTTCTGAAGTAAAGTGCTAAAATTGCTAGTTTTATGAAGGTATGAGGATTTAATTAAAGAGATAATTCACCCAAAAATGTGATTAATCTGTCATTATTTACTCACCCTCATGTCAATACAAGCCTGTAAGAGCTTTGTTTATCATTTGAACACAAATTAAGATATTTTGGATGAAATTTAAGACAGCAAGGGTTATGAAACATAAAAAGAGAGAATTCTGAGTGTATTGCGACACTGAAAAATCATTCATTGGATTTACAAAATGTTTTTAAAGGTAAGTGGTTGCAAACAATTTATATGGTCTGAATTTAAACAAACAAATTAAATTGAGTAATGTTCAACTTAATGTGTTAAAATTGAGACCGTATAAATAGTTTGCATTCACTTACCTTAAAACAATTTAGTAAATCTTATAAATAACTTTTCTTTCAGTGCATATCAGCTTTCATGGCAAAAACTCTTTTATAATACATAAGATGCACGTTTACTTTCTATAATATATAGGTTTCTAACAATAAACCTATACATACACACTTACCTGTAGGTCTCAAACAAGCCTGAAGGACTGAATTGGTTTGATCAGGTGTGTTCAATTACGGTTGGAACTAAACTGTGCAGAGCTCCGGCCCTCCAGGAACTGGCTTTGACACCTGTGCTATACATGAACAACAATATATAATACATCATGTAAGATTAAAATCTGAGAGTACGTTTTTGATCAAAATTAAAGGATTCACATTTAAAAATATTCCTTCAAAGCCTCTCATGATAAAGCCTCATAACATTGATAATAATATGTGTTTTACATTTAGGATGTTTTTGCAATGCTGACTCCCAAATGCTGTAATACTGTACTTACTTTTCACAATGTAAAAAAGTGCTGTTCTTCAACTATTTTTCAGTGCAAATGTCTAAAGCTTCTTAAATCAACATGCATTTGTTTCTGAACCAAAATAACACAGGATAAAACATCTTGTTTTTCAGATACACAGAAGTGCATCTGTGATTGAAACATGGCAAATATCAAATACCAAGGGGCTCAGAAAATTGAGATGGTCTTAATTGGTTCAGAAAAGTTGATGATCTTAATTAAAGAATGTTCAAATATTTGTACTTGACACAAACATTCATTCATTCATTCATTTTCATTTCGGCTTAGTCCCTTTATTAATCTGGGGTCGCCACAGCGGAATGAACCGCCAACTTATCCAGCATATGTTTTACGCAGCGGATGCCCTTCCAGCTGCAACCCATCTCTGGGAAACATCCACACACACCCATTCACACTCATACACTACGGACAATTTAGTCTACCCAATTCACCTATACCGCATGTCTTTGGACTGTGGGGGAAACCGGAGCACCCGGAGGAAACCCACGCCAACACAGGGAGAACATGCAAACTCCACACAGAAACGCCAACTGACCCAGCCGAGGCTCGAACCAGCAACTTCTTGCTGTGAGGCGAACGTGCTACCCACTGCGCCACTGTGAGGCCTTGACACAAACATTTTAATAAAAATACTTTGAGCACGCTACATTAAATACAATGACTTTTAAGGGAATTAAAGGGACAGTTCACCCAAAAATGAAAATGTACTTACTATTTACAAGCAGTTCCAAATATTTGAGTTCCTTTATTTTGCTGAACACTAAAGAAGATACTTTGAAGAAAGCTGAAAACCTGTAACCATTGACTTCCATAGTAGGAAAAACTAATACTATGGAAGTCAATGGTTACAGGTTTCCAGCTTTCTTCAAAATATCTTCTTTAGTGTTCAACAGAAAGAAAAAAAAACAGTCAAACAGGTTCGGAACAAGTGAAGAGTATGTAAATGATAACCAAACTTTCAACACTTTTTAGAGGCCTTAAATTGTGATTTTATACTTTTTGAGATCTTGCATAAGAAGCCATACTGACTTGTGTAACAGAAAGTGAAATAAAGTCTTTGGGTGTTTTTACTGATCTGCGTTCTGCATTGCTGAACTTTGTACAGAATTTCATCTGAAGGACTGTCTGTCCCTTTCGCTAAAAACCACCATCAGTGTCACATATTTTCCTCATTTGTTTACTAGAATCAGAGAACAGTAAGGACAGATCCCACCAAGCCTGTCCAAGGTCATTGTATTTCTCTGTTTTGCAAGCATTTCATTCAAGGACACTGATCACAAGTTCACAAATCCCTCACACCTTCGTTCTGGTATTTATACTGTGGACCTACAGCTTATATAGAACACAAGAAATAGCTGCTAAGTCAGTTGTCTTATACAGCACAGTACATTGCATATAAAGTAATAAAGTTGTAATGTTATATCACAGTTCAGTTCCCAGAAGGAGGCTGGGATTGTTCAATGATAAGGTGCAATCACACACACACACACACACACACACACACACACACACACACACACACACACACACACACACTGACGTACTAGTTTGCGTGTGTCCTGACTCTTGCTTAGGAACTGTTGTATAGGATTAGATCAGTGTTTGGTGAGAGAGTCACATAACCAACCTAAGCCACTTAATGCAAAGATCAGCCAGTTAAATACATGTGGGACTAGTTCATAGGTTTGAACCTGAATAATAAACACTTTTATGGTCACACACACTTCCTTTGAACTGTAAGTAAATAGAACTAATATATAGCAGTGTAAAAATGCATTTAAATGCTAAATGCAAGTGCTTTAGGTCTAAAAATGTCCAAAAAACCCTGCATTTTTATAAACATTTGCGTTTAAACGATCCTAAATTGTTTCTAAGATGATTTTCTTTTTTCAGTGTAAATAAATGTACACTAAAAACACATGCGTATGCCTCTCTTCCAGACTTGACATTTATAAAATTACAGTCCCATTTTATATCACAGGTTTCTCCAACTTACACACAAAATCTTTTCACGTCCATATTATTAGTACAATGTAAAAACCTGTATGCACTGCATTGCACTAAATCAACACAATTATTTTAAAATAGAGCAAACTAATTAAAACTCAGTTCATTCAGTTTTTTTTTCCTTTTTTTAAGTGACAAATATTATGTGTAAGCTTGTTTTTTGTTTGTTTTTACAAAATGATGTTATGTTGTAACTAGAGATGTAACGATTCACCTGACTCACAATTCGATATGATTCACAATACTAATCTCACGATACGATTTAGTCATGATTGTTTAACAAAGTTATTTGAAACAAATTTAAGGTGAAGAGCCCTTTCATTTTTTTCTATTAAATGCTGCATATTTTTTGCACAATAATATATTTCCTGCCATAACTAAATTGCTATTTAACATAATTAGTTATGACAGATGCATGACATGAGGTTCTGTTTATGGTGATATTTGTCACGTCACACAATTAGTGAAACCGCTCACTCAAAGTGCAAAACTACACAGCAAATCTCCAAAACCAGAAGCTATTTCTCAGCCTTGAACTCAGTTTTCAATCGCATAAAACCCTTTTTCAAAACACTGCGCACAATTCTCTACCTAAAACACAAAATTGTAACAGGAAGCCACTTGCTTTCCTTTTCCAAACAAAACCAATCACAATGCTACACTTATCCACCAGGTCTCGCGCACACGCACACACACACACACACACACACACACACACACACACACACTCACAATCTCTGAAGTAGCCCTAATCGCACACACACACACACACACACACACACACTCCTCAAATGTGGAAACACTAATTTCTTAATTGATCACTAACCAATCACTGCTTTACTGTAGTATAGGCCTATAAATAGGTCAAAGGTGACGGGACACCAGGCTGTTATGGTCCAAAAAAAAAAAAAAGAAAACATCTACAATTTGTAGTTTTCTATGCATTCACCTTGTCTAAATCCTAAATTCCTCTAGAAAAGAATAGAGAAACTCTTCTCAGCCTGGCTCTGTAAAGTGTATAATGGCTAATCATTCATTCATTCATTTTCTTTTCGGCTTAGTCCCTTTATTAATCTGGGGTCGCCACAGCGGAATGAACCGCCAACTTATCCAGCATATGTATTACGCAGCGGATGCCCTTCCAGCCGCAACCCATCTCTGGGAAACATCCATACACACTCACTCATTCACACACACACACTCATACACTACGGACAATTTAGCTTACCCAATTCACCTATACCGCATGTCTTTGGAATTGTGGGGGAAACCGGAGCACCTGGAGGAAACCCACGCAAACACGGGGAGAACATGCAAACTCCACACAGAAATGCCAACTGACCCAGCCGGGCCTCGAACCAGCGACCTTCTTGCTGTGAGGCGAATGTGCTATCCACTCCGCCACCGTGCTGCCCCATAAAGGCTAATCCTATAGCATGAAACTTCTTCAGGCAACGTATTGCTTTTCTTCCCAAGACCTATTCTTATTTTTGTGTCACATATATACATATCTCATATACTGTTACTGTATGTAAAACAATATATATATATGTTTATAGTTTTGTGTATGCTATATATACCAATAATGTTTGGCCTAATAAATATTTTATGTTTCTACATGTGATTGGTGTTTACAGTGTTTATCTGTTCCCCCTTTCAGCAGAGTAATTTCACTGTAAGACATGTAGCTGTAGGAACTGTAGCTATAAGCCTATGAAAGAGCAAAGAGCTTTAGATTTAGAACAACAGTGTTGACATGCTATATTCAAAAGTGTTATATTATGAAAGATGTGTTGGCCATTTGATGCAAATGCTTCATTCTGACATGTGTTTATGGCATTTTGAATGCAGTGTTACATTTTGAAGGAGATGTGAGGCATTTTGCATTTTATGTGTGCAGTTTTGAGAATTGTGTGTAGAGTTGTGAAAAAAGGAAATGCTGTTTTGAAAACGTGTGTAAGAAGTTGGAACTGTAAGTGGCCTTAATTATTACATACATCAGAAAATAAGTACAATTTACTTAATAGGGCTGCACAATATTGGAAAATGACATAGCGATATTTTATTTTGCTCTGATATATATTGCAATATGAATCCAGTTTCACCAGATAGCTTGAACAGCCCTATTGGGAAAGAATTCATTCATTTAGACTGATTGGGATTATTCTGGAAGATTATGGGGATTATTATTGAGATGTAAAATAACACAGCATAGTCTTCACTGTATAAATAATTCAGTAAATACATCTTTATTAAAGTTACAAAGAGTACAAATTCATGTGCCTTAATACATTAAACTCCTGTTGTTGAACTGTGGCTCCTGGTAATCTATAATCTCAACATTTAAACTCAACATTGCACTTCCTGCGATGTGACTATTGTGGATGCGCACATTGCGATATCGATGCTGAAACGATGTATTGTGCAGCCCTAGTACTTATTGTGTTCATATTGTATTGCACTACACTTCTGGTGCTCTTGAAGTGGGATACGGGTATGATTAGGGACATGTCTGGGATCAAGGTAAGGGTGTTAAGGTAAGGGATGGGTCAACAGTTTAATTATAAATGTCATTACAGTAATGAATTACAGATGTATTTACAAGAAATTAGATTTACAGATCTGTAAATTAGTTGCAGACGTACTTACAAGCAGATCATTTTTAAATTATTAGTACAATGTAAAAACCTGTATGCACTGCATTGCACTAAATCAACACAATGTTTTAAAATAGAGCAAACAAATTAAAACTCAGTTCCTTTAGTTTTTTCCTTTTTTTTAAGTGACAAATAATATGTGTAAGCTTGTTTTTTTGTTTGTTTTTACAAAACGATGTTATGTTGTAGCCTCACGGTGGCGCAGTGGGTAGCACGTTCGCCTCACAGCAAGAAGGTCGCTGGTTCGAGCCTCGGCTGGGTCAGTTGGCGTTTCTGTGTGGAGTTTGCATGTTCTCCCTGTGTTGGCGTGGGTTTCCTCCGGGTGCTCCGGTTTCCCCCACAAGTCCAAAGACATGCGGTATAGGTGAATTGGGTAAGCTAAATTGGCCGTAGTGTATGTGTGTGAATCAGAGTGTGTGGATGTTTCCCAGTGATGGGTTGCAGCTGGAAGGGCATCTGCTGCGTAAAACATATGCTGGATAAGTTGGCGGTTCATTCTGCTGTGGCGACCCCAGATTAATAAAGGTACTAAGCCGAAATGAAAATGAATGAATGAATGTTATGTTGTAACTAGAGATGTAACGATTCACCTGACTCACAATTCGATATGATTCTCAATACTAATCTCACGATACGATTTAGTCATGATTGTTTAACAAAGTTATTTGAAACAAATTTAAGGTGAAGAGCCCTTTTTTGCACAATAATATATTTCCTGCCATAACTAAATTGCTATTTAACATAATTAGTTATGACAGATGCATGACATGAGGTTCTGTTTATGGTGATATTTGCACGTTTACCAGTAATAATAAGTCTCAGATGTTCATATATTATTATATTTTAACATTTAGTTTAGTTTTTATTGAATATTCAAATCTTGGCAATTAACAGTGTATACTGTCATCCTGTTATCGCAGTCATCTGTCAGAAAAATTAAACGCAATACACAACCCTGTATTATGATTAGCGCTGGGCAAACATTAATCGCAATTAATCGGATACAAAATAAAAGTTTTTTTTACTTAATATATGTGTATATATATTTACTTATTTTGTATACGGATTCACACAAAACCAATTTGTTACATAAATATTTACATTTATATATAATTAGTATGATATGCATATTTTTATATCTAAATATAAATAAGGTTTTTACAAATATATGCATGCATGTGTGTATTCATATAGACATAATAAAAATGCATACACTTAAATTGTCAAAACTTTTATTTTGGATGCAATTAATCACAATAAATTTTTGCCCAGCACTAATTATGATCATCCTCATAGCTGCTGCTTTTATTTTAAAATACCTGCAGTATTCACAAGGAGGAAAAGTGTATATGTTTGCTAAAACCCACCACTGAACACACTTTATAAATGAGGCTGAGTGTAGCTGTGCATCGATGGATTTGCTCTTCAGTGTTTGGACTTTCAGCAGTGAAAATTAAACCACACTGAACTGAACTAAACTGAACTTCAACTCTGAAACTGGACTGACACAGTTTCAATTCACTAGAACTTCTATGTTAAGCTGCTTTGACACCATCTACATTGTAAAAGCGCTATAGAAATAAGCATGAATTGAATTGAATATCCACCGATCAGACCCAAATATTCACCATAATCAAATATGTAAAGCAATCAGAGCTAAAATCACTCTCTTTCCTCTCGCCACTAGGCTGATGGTATAAAGTACAGGTGTCTCATTGACCTTACATCTGTGTTTGCCATGTGTACTGCAGCGCCAACTCACCTGAACTCTGATCTGACTGCGCATTTCCTACATCATCGCTCACACTCTAGTTACACAAGAGGAGTAGGTTGCGTTTTGCAATCATGTACTGAATGAAAAGTTAATATTTGAGCCCGCTTGTGACGCTATACCTTAATTGGAAGGGACGCCCGCTGTGCTGACTTACTGACTCTGCCTTATCTGGATTATTCCTGTTCCTCTTTATGGGTTAATGACATGTCGGGTCAGGCTCAGACAGAATCACACGACTCCTCTTCCACCAACCTTTAGCATTTAAAAAAGATTCCTTGATGCTGATACCTCTGCTCTATGACAGGATGTCACAAAATGCTCTGTAAAACATATATAAAACATACACAAAAAGAGATAGTTGTGCTGGATCCTCTACTTAAAGGTCCCATGAAATTAAAATCAAGATTTTTAGATGTTAGTATCAGTATTGTTAGTTTTTAGGATACCTATAAGCTAGTGTGCTCCAAAACAGTGACAAAAATCACGTTTAGAAGATATAAAAGTGATATAAGCATGTAAAGCTTGTAGTTTGTCACTTCCACCTAAATGAATCAACGGTTTTATTCACGTCACTTTATACTTAAGTCTCATCAAATCGTGACCAATCAAATGCTCTCTAGTATCGGACATGCCCCACCCCCTTCAAGACACTTCTCGTTTGATGCGCTTGAGCTCAACCACTCTCACTGGCAGAGCTGTGATGAAACAAAACGCTATTGGGTGTTTTTTTTTTTAAAAGGGGAGAAGCTACTCTATGTCCCACCCTCTCTTCTGTGTTTCAGTTATGTCAACCATCGAATAAAAATGCACATTTAAAAGCACTTCATGGGACCTTTAATGTTTTGTACATCGAGATAACTACGGCTTATTGGATGTACATACTCACGTACGTGTTGGAAGAGTTTATCTGTCTGTTGGTAAGAGAGACAGCGGAGTGAGGACAGGACAATAATAATAATGTAAAATACAGTTGTAAAATAAAGGTTTAATATTGGCGTCAAGGGTTCCAAGTAAGTTTTTTAACACCGTAGCTATAACTCCACTTTTTGGATTAACACTTTAAAGTTTTACAAGATGCTTTATATGTTGTTATTATTATTTTGCATTAAGACAAAATATAGAAAAGGAAATTGAGTGATATACGAATAAAAACAGCAAAATAAATCAATTCAAAATAAATCAAAGTACAAAAGGGCCCCCAAATCACTAAATCTGCCCCTGACTATTAGATTGCTCATTTCAGTACTCTAGAACAGGGGTTCCCAAACTTTTCAGCCCGCGACCCCCAAAATAACAATGCCTGTGACTTGCGACCCCCAATATCCTCTGAGGTGGTTAAAAATATATAAAATTGCACACAACGGTGCACACAATAGGCTCAAGTCTATTCACCGTTTAAACGCGAGTGCCATAAAGGTGTCAGAAAGTTGAACCTGGTGCAATAAAATCAATGTGCTGGATCTGGTGCTAGTGCGGTGACTTTAATATAACGTAATCACCCTAGGAGTCGCAAAAAAAAGAAAAATCGAAAGACTGATGGATTTTTAATTGCATGTTGTTTTTTTTAATGTAACTATTACCTTTTTTTCCTTCTGTAGGTTATTGATAAAATATGGTAATTCTAATAGTTTAGTAAAATTAATTTGATTTTTGGAAATCACCAATCACACCC
>CAIGQW010055694.1:5638675-5656887 GCA_903798125.1 Danio choprae | reverse complement strand
CCCCCATTTGTCTCGCAACCCCCCGAGGGGTCCCGACCCCCACTTTGGGAAACACTACTCTAGAAAGGAGACTGTTATTAAAAGATATTTACTGTACTTGAGAAAAAAAGACTTCTTTAATGAGAGGGTCTATATATAATACCTCAATCTTGGAAAACTTGAGGTAACCTAATTTTAAAAGTATGATTTTCAACATCTAAAAGGTTATTTTATACATCTTATTAGTATGCATTTTCCCACATACAGTTGAAGTCAGAAGTATTATCCCTCCTGTATAATTTTTCCCCAAGTTCTGTTTAACGGAAAGAACTCTAAACATAATATTCTTAAGAACTGATTTATTTGATCTCTGCCATGATGACAGTACATAATATTTTACTAGTTATTTTTTTCAAGATACTGGTATTCAGCGGACATTTAAAGCCTTAAGTATGTTAATTAGATTAATTAGGCAAGTCATTTTATAACAGTGGTTCATTCTGTAGACAATCAAATAAAAAACATTGCTTAAGAGGGCTAATATTGACCTTAAAATGGTTTTAAAAATATATAAAAACTGCTTTTATTCTGGCTGAAATAAAACAAATAAGACTTTCTTCAGAAGAAAAAATATTATAGGAAATACTGTGGGAAGATTCCTTGCTCTGTTAAACTGCATTTGAGAAATATTTGAAAACGAAATTCCCATGAGGGCTAATAATTTTGACTTCAACTGTATGTTAAGCTCTAAAATACTCTGTTAAAGTCATTACACGTGATATTGCGTCATTCAGTAAACTACAAACAGCTCAAATAAGTCAAGTGGCCTTTGTAATGAACAACTGGAGGTGGGGAGGAATAGGGGATGGCTTTTAAAAACAAAAAAGAGGTCAAGAACCACTGCCCTGGAGCGCATATTTCCCAGACAGCCAATGTCTCGCCAACCCCCTGAGGGTGAATAACTGAGCGCATCTGTACCTGCGGCGGTCGGTTTTCAGCTCCTCCCTCTCGGTGCGTCACTGCTCACATCCGCGCTTTAATAGTAAAGCACTTCTCCGGTATCGCTTCACTTTCAATCGAGACACCGGTTATTACGCGCACTGACAACTATTATCACCCGGAGACTTTTGGAATATCTTTAGTGATTAATAGGTGATTTTACACGCACAAATGGCAAAGAAGGCCACTTCGCTTTTCCTCCGGGCTCTGGAGATGTCGGAGAAACAGTCGTGCGATGTCATGAGGAGAAACTCCAGTTGCACTATCAGGTAAAAAAGCGAAGTCACCTGTACTATACTTACTGGAATGTAAACTGTTTCTTTAAAAAACACATTAGTTTGGTGTATTCGTCGAAATTAATGCATTTATTATTACACATGAACTGAACTACTTGCGCGTATTTATTTAGAGAACTGCACAGGCTACTTTCGGTTTAAAACATGTCTAGCATTACAGATGTAATCAAATACGCGTATAGTGTTTATTTGCAGTGGTTGCCGCGGTGAAAACCTGCTCAAATGGTCGACTGTGTTGTGAATTTGGTTGAACAAAGAGCCGCTATGCTGGTGTAAAATAACTCGCAATGGAGTGAGAAAAAAAGTCACGAGACAGACGGTAAAAAAAACTGAAAGAGCTGCAGAGAGCGGAGAGTCCCGAGAGCACCAGAAGTATCGGTTTTCGGTCAAAACTCCAGGTGCTTTATCGATACTACACCATACATCTCGTATCTAGTAAATTCATTTTGACATTCAAACATGGGAAAGTGTTGTTAACAAATAATGACCAGGAAAAATGACCCGGGAAAAAAAGCATCATTTAAATATAGTGCCAGTGCGCGCGAGCGCGGTTTGCTGGCAGCGCGCCATACAGCTGTGAAACGGGTTTGCCTGTATCGATCTCCTGCTGTTTACCAGAAAGTACATCATTTTACCCTGGTCAACACAGAAATTTCTGAAAACACTGCGTCACATTGTATGTGTGGTGAACAAATCTGCCCTGCCAGTCCTTTAGAAGTCAATAACTCAACTGTGGCATGTAGGCGTTCTGTTCCTGTTGGGTAAATAACTTTTTATATTTCATTTTCAGACATTTGAGCTCCTGTGGCATCTTGGAAACACGGCGTGCGAGTTTACCACCTCCTCCCTCAGCATCTTCTCGAATGGTGCCCAGCCGAAGCTTCATTAATTTAACAGCGCCCCTCATCATGAGAAGAATGGAGTATTCAGAGAGCCGAAGCATTAAGTACGTACACACTGCCATCACCTAAAACCACTTTAAATCCAAATTCAGAATAATTTATTAATTTTTTGCCTCATTTTCCCCATCAGTTACTCACCTGAGCAGATGTATGACGTTGTCGCCAATGTGGAGCAGTACCAACAGTTTGTGCCATGGTGCAAGAAGTCAAAGGTCACGAGGGGCCGAAATGGCGACATGCGAGCTCAGCTTGAAATCGGGTTCCCCCCAATTGTGGAAAGATACACCTCTGAGGTCACCGTCATCCCGAACCACCAAGTCCGAGTGAGTCTAAAAACTAGTAATATAGCTGATTATAGCAAATCAGTGTCAATGCGAAATAATGTTCTTGTTTTTTAAGGAAAATTTTAAACCATCCAATAAATTAAATTTCACCTAAATGTTTATTGTACTTAAAGGGATAGTTCACCCACAAATGAAAATGTACTCACCCTCATGTGGTTCCAGCTGTTTATAAATGTCTTTATAAATGAACACAAAATAAGATATTTTGAAAAACCTGAACACCAGTAACCATCGACTTCCACAGTAGGAAAAATAAATACTACGGAAGACAATGGTTACAGGTTTTCAGCATTCTTCAAAACATCTTCTTTTGCATTTATTATAAGAAAGGATCTCATAAAGGTTTAAAAGTAGTAAGGGGTGAGTAAATGATGACAGGATTTTAGTTTATGGGTGAACTATCCCTTTAATAGAAACAATTTACACAAACCTCAATTTTTACTGAATTAAAGTGAACTTTACCTGAGTGGCAGCAGATTTCTAGCTCCCAACAAGCTTTGCATCAGATTGTGTAAGACAAATAAGTGCTGAAATGAATAGCTTTTAAACTATTATCAATAGTGTTTATGCACAAGATAAACATAAGGAGTCATAAAGAGCCTGTAATTTTGTGTTGTGGTGAAATGAGGTTTCTGTTCTTGAAATTTTGTTGAACAATTGAAACTTTAAGACCAAAAATAAAACCATGCAAGTGTATAAAGTCTCTTTGACAGTTAAATTAATATGCAAATGATAACTAACATGTAATCGTAGATTGGAGTTTGTGTGACATTTATGCAAACAAACTGCACTAATTGGTTTGTTTGAGGTCTCAATTACATTGTAATCAGCATTGTGATGAGTAGAGCTTAAAGGGACAGTTCACCCAAAAATAAAAATTCGATAATGGAGAATGCTGGAAAAACAGCCATGGACTTCTATAGTATTTTTTGTTTCTACTATGGAGCAAAACCATTTTTTCCTGAATATCTTGTTTTGAAGACAGGAATTCCTAAATGTTTAGAAGTAAATAGTGAGGAAATTTGAGTTTTTGGGTCAACTATCCCTTTAATAGAGACACCTGTGGGTCACACCAATCGTCACAAACATGTTGTAGTACAAAATAACATTAAGTTCTACCAACTGTTTTGAGGCAATAAGTTCACACAAATGTTTTGTGAAATCCGAACTCAGGATATATATTTAAAGTCTTGATTAAAAAGTAGATTTCTTTAAATGTAATGTACCCATTTAAAGATATATTTCACCCCCAAATGAAAAGTTTTGGAAGGCTTTTAAAAAAATTAAAACTTCATTTACTCAGCCTAAAGTGGTTGCAAACCTGTATGAGTTTCTTTCTTCTGTTCAACACAGAAGAAGATATTTTGAAGAAAGTTGGTCACCGGTAATTGTTGACTTCCATAGTAGGAAGTCAATGGTTACCGATTTCCATCTTTTTTTTATTTTTTTTTTTTTTAACTGATCTGCTTTAGTGTTCAAAAGAAGAAAAAACTCATACAGGTTTTGAAATGAATGTTTGGAGTAAATGATGACAGAATTTTCATTTTTGGGTGAACTAACCCTTTAACACCTTCAACATGTTCATGCATCATAATATCAGCGTATATTTAGTCTCGGTGGCGGCCTTTCTGATTTTTGTGTGCGTGTCATCATATCAGGCGGTGTGTACAGACGGCTCGCTCTTCAATCACCTCGAGACACTGTGGCGATTCACTCCTGGAGCTGCAGGACAATCCTGCAACGTGGAGTTCTTTGTAAGTAATAAACACACACCTAGATCGAAACACACACACATCTAGCATATACTGTACATTCGTCACATTGTCACTGCCTTTACTCCTGTGCCTCCTCTTTGGTAGTTTAATCCCATAATTCTTGTTCAAAGTGAGCAGAGGTATCAGACTGGATTAGGGGCTATTTTTATCATCTGCGCTTTGCCTTTCCGGTTCTCCTTAAATAGCCAGGGGGGAAAGACTGGCATGAGAACCATCCCAGTGACGAAGGGAACTCTGTGACCTAAATGTCACGGGATTAAACATGGGGCGATGGACATTACAGGAAGGCTACAGGGATTTAGGAGATTAAACGACCCATTGATTAAAAAGAATGAAGTTTGACTGAATCATGAATGAACGTGTCCATCAGTTCAGAGTGGAGTAAAAATACTAAATATATATTTACAGAAAGAAAATTAAATATATCAAAGTCAAAGTTTTTTTCAGCTACTTGTTAACCCTTTATAGGGCACTCATTGAAATAACTGGAGTGTTACCACACTGTTAAAAATGCTGGGTCCCACACAATTCTTTCATTCATTCGTCCCCAACACAAATCGATTAAGGGGCTGTTGACATACAGTGCATCCAGAAAGTATTCATAGAGCTTCACTTTTTCCACATTTTTTATGTTACAGCCTTATTCCAGAATGGATTAAATTCATTTATTTGCTCAAAATTCTACACACAACACCCCATAATGACAATGTGAAAAAAAGATTTTTTGAAATTGTTGCAGATTTATTAAAAATAATAAACCTGAAAAATCACACGTACATAGAAAAATGTGGAAAAAGTGAAGCGCTATGAATACTTTCCGGATGCACTGTATCGCATCTTTTGCATGCACAAGTTTGTTATTTCCAATGGAGGCGTGCAGCTTGCACACGCATATTGGGAGCGACGCACTTGCGTTTTTCAGGTCACCCAGTTGAAAACATCTCAACTTTTCAGTATGCCGCAAGCACACTACGAGTCATGTGACAAGAACTGACCGATCTGCTTCATACTTTGTATGGAATATTCACATTTCAGTAGACTAATTACCTCAGACAAACACAGAACACCCAAACACTGCAGTATTCTTCATAAATAAATCTTGTATCAGAGCTGCAGCAAGGTTTAGTTAGTTTGTCATCCTCTGAGTAAACGGCTGATGATCGCCTAGCAACGACAAAGGAGCACACTTTCCACACGCTTTTAGACGTGATATGTGAACGGCCTCCAGGTTTACATTCATTGTTTTAACAAATTTAAGTGAATTGAACATAAAACAATTAAGTTGTCTTTTATGAATTAAGATGAAAATGATATTGTAATCAGTGTAAATGCTGTTACCATATATGGTTCTTCATCTAATAAAGGGTAAAGGCAACATTTGATGTATTTTAACTCCTATGTAGTTGGATTTCTTTAACAAGCCTACACTGATTTAAAAATAATACAAATATACACAATAAAACATATGACAAAAAGTCACGACAACAAATGATTTTATGATGCTTTGATTTATCTTATTACAGTTTTTAAGGTTGTTTAGTTTTATTTATACAATTTAGTTATTGTTTATTTGGTTAGAGTAATAACAATTTAGTTATTATTTATTTATTTCGTTTAATTGACACAAGTTTAACTGAATATTTTAAGTCAGTTTGATTGTTGTAAGTTGAGATGACTTGACAAGTTCATTGATTCAGTTAAAAAAGTTAAGTTAGTTTAAATTTGTTCATTTATTATGGTAAATTGACAGAAAATAATAACACACAACAAAACTATTGAAACTTAACAAAACAAAGTGGAATATATAAAAAATTCAAAATTTTACGAAATTAAACTGAAATATTACAAACATTGTTAATTAAATCTGTCTGTTTCCTAGAACTGTGCTAATGTTACCCGTATCGTTCTGTTTACCTTCCTAGGTGACGTTTGAGTTCAAATCTCTACTCCACTCGCAATTGGCCACAATGTTTTTCGACGAGGTGGTCAAACAGATGGTCAACGCTTTTGAGACGCGAGCAAAGAAACTGTACAGCACTGGCATCCATCGACAGCAGACTTCACTCAGAAGAGCGATCTGAGAGAAAAAAAACACAGATCACACTTTACAATGCTTCAGTTCTGGAGAAGAACAGACACTCTTATTTAATCCAGTTTGTTGGATTTTGGACTGCTAATGCCAGCATAGATCTTTGCTGGACACGTTTGGAAAGCCTATTTATTTCAAAACATTTAAGATATAATTTATTGAGATGTGTGTGTGTGTGAATACATAATATATCTGTGGAGTGAAAGATGAAGATGATTGCAGTAAAAAGTGTTGCGGAAGTATGCTTTTTCATATTTATGATTGTTCTGTTCACACGGTTGACCAAAAAGTATATATATATATATATTCACCTCTAAATTATTATTGAATGCACTTTTTCCAGACTTGTAATAAAAATGCTATATTTTCTTAATTCTCTGCTTGTTTGCTGTAATTGTGTTTATAAGAAGTCAGAATTACACAGAACCATGACAGCCATCCAAAATTCAATTCTTTCAAAAAATAATAAAGCATAAGCAAAAGTGCAAGAGTGATTAATTTTGGGAAGCAAGATTGTTTCCGTGAAGTAAACGTTCTTGTCCAATCTTAATTTTCAGTGGGATTTAAAATGTTGTAACACTTCAGGACATAATGTTATTTTGTTCCTACACCTCCTGTTCCTATATAAGGTGTGTTACAACTTTCATTTTGGTGACGTCACCGAAATATAATCCATAATCACAAAACATGCCGCCACACGAAGGACAGTAACTACTGTATAATGATAAAGATTTCTTAAATTCTTCTAAATCTATACACCACAACTATAACAATAATGGCAATTCATTTTCAGTTTTTTTTGAATCCACCTTTAAAGAGCAGACAACAAAACTGTAGTGCATGCTTATAATGAACATTATCATCCATTGGTTTTGATGCTAATATTGTTATTCTTAATTATAGTAAAGAGGCTTACTTGGACAATGCAAAATGCTCATTTATTTTAATGTCATGGTGTAAAAATGTGCTTATAAGTCATAAGTTTCCTTATATACGATAACTATACAATTTAAATTTAACATTTATGATAATTTTACTGTAAAATAACAATAAATTAACAGTTCTGGACTGTTTACATAGAGTTTTACATTTGAGTTTTAGATTAATCTCAGCACTATATGGTGGTACAAAAATATACAAATATACTAGAAAATGTTGGCATATTAACAATTCACACATAAAACTTCACGTTTCATTATAAGTGGATGATTTTTGAAAACATTTAGTGACGTAATTTTGATGTTTGTTTGTCGCCACCTATTGGTTACACAATGTAATTACTACAACATTCACCAGCATCAAGTTCCATTAAACGGTGATTTTAATCTTCACCATAAACATCAGTGTTTATATCTGAACTATAAACTGTTCGTCCAGTACTTCTGTTATTTAATTGTAACGAACTGAAAGGGTCAAAACTGAATCTCTCTCGATCAAACACAGATTTGAATGCAGCGCTTCGAAGGATTAATAAACACATGTAAATCATTATCATTTACCATTCATGTTTATTGAGATCCTGATCTTTTAATATTTAATTGTGCAGCTTTACACTGAATGCATTAATGCAGGCTATCATTAAGATAGTGAGAGGCAATCTCGATGCAATTGTTATAAATGTTGGATTAACCTACAAGTTCAAAAAAAGTTATTAATCCGCGGGTCACGTGCATTCCAAACTGTGGGTTGTGATCTGTTGTTCCGTGATCCGTTACACCCTTAAAATATATATGTATGCATACATAGGGGATTCTATTAAAGGTATATCTTCTTTTTTTTCAGTAAAGCTCTGGCAACCACCACCAATGTATTACACAATAAATTGGACTGACATTATGTCCCTAATGACAGCAAATACCTCACACATTATATTGGCATTTTGTGCCTGAGCCTTACAGTATCACATTCAAAATGCTCTTTCAGTGTGAAGTCTAGGAGACGTGCCAAGAAACTCACATGATTTCAAGGATTGCTTACATAAAGCCCGAACGGCAACAGTGAACACACCCATTTGTGTCTAAACTGCCAATCCCCTCCAATTTCTTCAGCATACTGACCAATCCCATTTGAGCTGAGAGCACCTCCTTAAGACACCAGTGAAAATATGCACAGGGTTTTCCTTTCTCCCTGACTCAAAGTGGGTCCAACGAGATCCACACTGACAGCTGGTTTTCTGCATGCATTTCTGTGCAGCTCACCATGATACAAGCATAAGGCTTTCCGCAAACTCATTTTGAGTTTGAGGTTACAAGACAAATCGTTCCATCACAGACAGCAGTAGTGATCATGTTTTGCTTTGCTTTGCTCACCTTGAGGCAAGTGTGTTCAAAAAGATCCAAGTTGAGGTGTAGATCCACTTCTACATGCAACTCACAATGACAAACCATTACTAGTTCTAGCTGATTACGTTCCCTCAAAA
Organism: Danio choprae; assembly: GCA_903798125.1. Classification (NCBI taxonomy): domain Eukaryota; kingdom Metazoa; phylum Chordata; class Actinopteri; order Cypriniformes; family Danionidae; genus Danio; species Danio choprae. Next base: position 5,648,084 of record CAIGQW010055694.1, on the reverse strand, counting down.
CCCCCAAGATACAAGATAAATTAACTTGTTAGCTTATTTGTCAGTCATCAATGCACAATCCAAAATGCAGAATGCAAAAGAAGAAACCAAATGCTCTACGTATACCAGGGGTGTCAAACTTAGTTCCAGGAGGGCCGCAGCTCTGAGTTTAGTTCCAACCCAGCTTCAACACACCTATAGGTTTCAAACAAGCCCGAAGGACTCAATTAGTTTGATCAGGTGTGTTTAATTAAGGTTAAAGGTGCTGTATGCAAGTTTTTGACTCTTCTAAAGCATAAAAATACCATAATATGTTTGCAGATATACGAAACATGCTAAGTGAACATTCTTGTTTATCTGAAAAACAATGCTGAAGTCAGATATTCTGCTTTGAAAATGTCTGTTACGTGCCGGAACGGCTGTCTTTGTTTTGGTTCTTTTAACCTGCCCTATGCCAGTTTAGCCAATTATATTACAGCACCCCGGGTTGCCTTGTTGAAAACCGCTATTTCATTTATTCAGTCCGAAAGGCTCTCAAAGCATGCGCTCGTAACTGAAATATGACCTCAGGTGGACACTAGCAGACTCCGAAATCAGAGTCAGATTCAGAGTTACACATGAGATTATTAATTAGCATATAATATAAATATAACGAGTGTAAACATTAGGTGAGCAGGTTATATTGTAACATCGTGTCCTAACAACATGCTTCCTGAGGAGATTTGCAGTGATAAGCAATTTGGCTGTTTGGACCAGACAAAACACAACAGAAATTTAAATACAGACATTCAGAAGCACAGCATATGCACTCTCTCACGAAATGGTAAGGTTTATAATCTAATTAATACATATTAAACCTCTTTTATATTATTAAATGTAGATGCTGAATCACTGATATGTGTTGGTTTTGAGTCACAGTTGTAAAGTTCAATTTCTAAGGGTTTATTTTATTTTCAAGTTCTGAGGTGAACTCTCTGCTGCTGCTTTCAGTATATGGCAATAAATGTCCTGTAAAAGGCCATTCAAACCCACATTGTTAGAATTTAACACTGAATAAAGCACATGAGGTGTACCTGAGGTGATCATTGTCAGTTTTCTGTTGTTCAGCTGCAAGAAATAGAAGCCGTTTCTAATATATCAATTTGAGGTGTTGGTTAGACAATAAACTTCTTCTGATATGAAGAATATTTGTTCTATCGCGTGCCGTTGCTTTTATTTAGAACACGGTTTAAATCAGCCTTAAGGCTTGATCGTTAAACTTCTGTTGGTCCTCAATCTGGCAACCTGCTTGCGTTTGTTTTGATCCAGGAATGCAATACCTAGTTCAACCACAGGGTGTCAAACTTACATACTGCACCTTTAAACACTCTATATAGGGTCAATACTATTTTGCTATTTGTTTCAGAGGGGTTTTTGATATCATGCAGGACCTCTGGATGTGTCTGCAACAAACTGCCGAGTCATTTATAGCTCATGGCTAATTTAGGAAATGCTATCTCTCTATGTACTGTGTCAGCCACTCCAGGCCGCCTCATTGAACAATGAATTTATGTGCAAATATAATTTCATATCTTTGCTGCTGTACCATGACTGCAGCAGCAATGATATTACACAGCACTGTTACCAAGTTATCTAGCTGGGGACTATTTTCAGGCACTGTGTAATATTATTAGTAGCAGCCATGGTACTACAGCACAGTTTCTTGATTATTAAGACGGATTGTATATAGTTAGTTCCTAGATTTATCAGTCTAAAATAATAACTTTTCATTTCCTGTGTCTTAGCACATGATATAACTACAGAGGAGTCACTGTGGAGTAACACTGTGGAGCGATCTTTAATAGGATCTAATACACATCTAATAGGATCTTATACACAATTCATATCCCTTGTCTGTAAGATTTTTGTTTTAAAATGTTATGTTTATTGTGAACACTCAATTGAATACAATCATACAACATTTCAAGGTACATTTGAATCTCAATATGTGACCTTAAGTGACATACAATTTACGTACATTACTGTCAGGTGTACTAACTATACATAGTCCTCAAATTTTGTTAAATTATAGAAAGAAAAAGAGCATAATAATAATAATAATAATTAAAGGACTATTTACATCCAGGGTGAGAATGCATGTCATAATATAATTCCTTCCAGAATCCTTGTCTGAAAGATTTTTAAAAATGTTTTTGCTACATTTATTTGTTCAAAGCTCTAATATGGTGACATACTATTGCACTTTAAAATAACTGTTTTCTGATTTAATACACGTTTTAGCCAAATTTTTAATAGTGTCAGTGTCACTTGACCACTATATGTTGAAGTGTTCGAAAAATGATTCATATATTTGGGAAAGAAGTGAATGTTTTTTTCCGGAATCTTTAATGAAAATGTTAATAATGCAATTTTGTAGTATTTACTATAACAGGAAAATTATGTTTTTTCCATTTTTTGAGCGAGAGGCTAATGGTCTAATCCAATTCAATGATTTATGCTAAGCTAAGCTAAAAGTGCCTCCACCAGACTCTGAGATGGGCTGATGGATTAAAAAAATGGTAAAACTCAACTGTTTAACCTTAAGGGACTTTTAAAATGAGCCTATTTCCAAGAAAAGTGGAGTGTTTCTTTAAAGCTTCTGGACGCAGCCATGGTTAGGTTTACTCCAGAACCCCCTCTCTCCCTCTCTCAAAGAAATGGCACACCTGTCTTCAAAAGGCCTGGCAATTAGGCACCCACAGCTACGGTATGTGCAAGATTTAACCCTGACCTAAACCTTTTAACCTTAACCTTTTTTTTTTTTAAATATGTTTACTGAACCTTTAGGGAAAAACCTAAAAAGAAATGCATGACAACATAAGCAAAATATGCATAGGTGCTTTCTTTTTTTCTTCAGGCCAAGCTCAGACTTTTATGGCTTAGTACAGAACACTGAGTTTATCCTCAAAAACACCAGAATGTCCTTCCAGAAGTTTGCAATTTGGTGCAGTTTCTGATTTTTATATGGTAAACTTGTGCTAAACAAGTGTGATATTCACAACTAACAAAATTCAAACCTTGTCAGTCTGTCAGGGAATAACGTCAAAGCTTTTGTTCAGGAAAACGTTTAGTTTACTTTTAATATTTAAATATCTTCTTACGCTTTAGTTTTTATTGCATAATAAACAATAAGCATTCGTCAAATGCCGGATGTATTTTACACCTATTGGGAAATATGTTTTAAATTTCACTGGAGGGTTAATAATTTTGAGTGGATCGTCTACAACAGTTTATTTTTTGATCATGTTCAATGATCATTAAGAGGCCTTAAAAATGTATCAAATAAGATAGAAGCTTGAATGAGTAAGGTTGCTTTCCATTTACTTCGGCATATCTTAACCAGGGTTTATATTTTTAAAGCTTATAAATCTGTCATACTTATACTTGGTTTAAAGGGATAGTTCACCCCAAAATATTAATCATCTCATTAATTCTGGCTCTTCCTCAACTTGTTCTAAACCTGTTTGAGTTTCTTTTTTTACACAAAAGAAGATATTCTGAAGAATGTTGAAAACTGGTAACTATTGACTTTCATAGTATCTTTTTTCCTACTATAGAAGTCAATAACAACTTTCTGATGTTTCTGATGTTCGTCTTTTTTGTTCAAGAGAAAAAATAAACTCATAAAGGTTTAAAAGCACCTGAGGGTGAGTAAATTGTGAGGAAATGTTCATGTAAATATTTTGGTGAACTATCCCTTTAAGAAAAGAATATGAGAAATACTTGTGCACTGATTTCAAATAAAAAATGAACAACTATAAGGCATTTACTTTTTTCCTTCTTGCGTACACTTGACACATTACATCTTACAAGCAGCTCAGTTTGCAAGCTAGATGTCTTAATAAAATCCCAAGGGTTCATGGATTTTATTCTCGGCCAGCATCGGCTCTAATTTTGGGCTTGTCCTGCACGGGGCAGATTGAGGGTGCTCATCACTCTGGTAGCCTTAGATAGTCAACAGTGTACCCTGATAGTGTGACATGCAAGGACAGATGCGGCGACTGCACGTCTCACTCTGAACACATACTACCTCATGACCTCGCATGATATACATGAGCACACACACCTTCACTGCTATCCAGTTTCAGAGTAGTAGAGCTTATATTGTACAAAAGAAATAAATGCAGTTAGCTTTTACTGTAAAATCTATGTTTGATTATAAAAAACATATATATTTCTGGTGTTTGGGATAGTATTTTGCTTGTTTGAATTAAAGGAACACGCACCTAGAGTTAAACAGTTGAGTTTTACCTTTTTTTAAAAATTCATTTAGCTGATTTCCGGGTCTGGCAGGAGCACTTTTAGCTTAGCTTAGCATAAAGCATTGAATCAGATTAGACCATTAGCATCTTGCTCAAAAATGGCCAAAACTAAATAGGAAAAGGGCCTCACGGTGGCGCAGTGGGTAGCACAATCGCCTCACAGCAAGAAGGTCGCTGGTTTCAAGCCTCGGCTGGGTCAGTTGGCATTTCTGTGTGGAGTTTGCATGTTTTCCCCAAGTTGCCGTGGGTTTTCACCGGGTGGGGTGCTCTGGTTTCCCCCACAAGTCCAAAGACATGCGGTATAGGTGAATTGGGTAAGCTAAATTGTCTGTAGTGTATGTGTGTGAATGAGTGTGTACGGATGTTTCCCAGTGATAGGTTGCAGCTGGAAGGGCATCCGCTGCGTAAAACATATGCTGGATAAGTTGGTGGTTCATTCCGCTGTGGCGACCCCAGATTAATAAAGGGACTAAGTCGAAAATGAAAATGAATAAATGAATAAATAGGAAAAATAAATAGAAAAATGTGATAATTTTCCTATTTATAGCTTGACTCTTCTGTATTATATTGTGTACAAAAAAAGAAAAGCTATTTTTTAGTTTCTGCGTAATATCATTGCACATGCTGCAGCTATGGTATGACAGCAAAGATTATTGATTATTACGCCAGAATAAAAGTATAATTCCTAGCAATATCAGCCTAGAAAATAACAACTTTGATTTTTTTCCCCCTCCCCAATCCCCTGCCTTAGTGCACGATGTAACTACAGAAGAGTTGTGCTTTAAATGAAAAATAATAAAACAGTTTGATGCTAATGGTCTAATCTGATTTAATGATTTATGCTAAGCTAAGCTAAAAGTGCTCCCGACAGACCCAGAAATAGGCTGAATGGATTCAAAAATGGTAAAACTCTAGAGGTGTTGTAAAACAAGTTCCTTTAACATGTCTACATATTCTGTTCCATATTCACAACTTAAAACATTTATACTAGTAATTAACAGAAAAAGGGTGGGCAAAATACTCAGTCCCTCCAGGATTTTAGAAAGTCTAATTTAATCTCAATGGTTCTTAAGATCAAAAAAGAAGAATTTGTTAGTAGAAGAAAATAGAAGTAGTATTTACACAGCAAAACACTACAATTACAGGAAGTTTTGAGAAAAGCGGTCACAAAATCAGTAATCTAGGCTGCAATTATTACAAAATAAGTGCCTACAATATACTAGGAGGACTGAATATTGCATAAATAATATTGCATGCCACAATATATTCTGATCCTGTTGCTATGGACTGTACTGTAGTAGGAGCTTATTTTGAAATCCAAGTAAACTCTGGCACTGACGATGTCCTTCCTCTGACTCAGCAGCCATAACCTGCTCAACAACCCCTCAAACACTTTTACAGCCTACAGCAGCCACTTTAGTGCCCTCTAATGAGTCTAAAAGGGCTGAAGATGACATCTTTATGACGGTGTTCATTTAAAGGGACAATCACAGTGTGACTCATGAAGATTTCAGAAGAAGGGCACAAAAAGTACCTGAATTGTTGGTGGTTCAGATGATTGGATGAAACTGGTTCCTGTGAAAGTAATCGGATGAAAAATAATTCAAGCATGATTGCATAAAGCGACATTTACAAATAATTATAGCAATGTTAGAAGTATGAGAGCACACATACCTTCTTTATTGGTATCGATGTGTTTATAGCACTTCAGAATTGTGTGAAGGGGTCTCTCCACATCACTATGAAGCTCCACCTGGATGATGTGATGGCAGCCACAGGACAACGGAACCAGTGCGCTTGCACACACCAGCTGCCAGTAGAGAGACAGAGATACAGCCAATTCGGTGGATGGGGATGATTGGGTAAGGGACAAAGGATGGAATTTGGCCAGGACACCAGGGTTACACCCATAATCTTTGAGAAGTGCCAAAGGATTTTTATTGACCAGACAGTGTCCCCTGACAGTAAGGAGGAGAGATGCCCAAACTAGGGCCTGCGGGCCAAAGTTGGCCCATGCTAATCTTTAATTTGGCCCACCATCCCATTTGACAAGAGAAGGAGAATGATAGGGTGGTGGCTCGGGCAAATATCTTTGACAGAGATCGTTATTTCGAATTTAATGTAACCTTTTGTTTGTTTTGTAAATGAATCTGATTTGTAAAAATGTAAATACTGTCACTCGACGGATAGAAAGCAATGTACAAGACATCATTGAGCAAATCAAGGCAAAGGAAGGTGCAGCTTCGTGTATTCAGCATTGTGTTATTATTAGGATCGTTAATGTTTTTACTGTAATAAGTTCATTTAAAAATGTTAAAAACATACTGCATTAGTTAATATTATTTAAAGCAATATTTCGTAGTTATGGCGACACTGTGGCTCAATGGTTACCACTGTCACCTCACAGCAAGAAAGTCGCTGGTTCGAGCCCCAGCTGGGTCAGTTGGCGTTTCTGTGTTCATCCCGTGTTGGCGTGGGTTTCCTCCAGGTGCTCCGGTTTCCCCCACAGTCCAAAGACATGCGCTATAGGTGAATTGGGTAAGCTAAATTGTCCATAGTGTATGGGTGTTTCCCAGTGCTGGGTTGCAGTTGGAAGGGCCACTGCTGTGTTAAAACATATGCTGGATAAGTTCATTCTGCTGGGGTGACCGCTGATGAATAAAGAGACTAAGCCGAAGGAAAATGAAAGAATAAATTTCGTAGTTACTTTTAAATATTAGGAAAACAAATTGAAAATGACTCATAAAAACTTTAATGTAATACAGTTTGGTATAATTATTGCGGCCCACACCCCTGTCAAGTTTGGTTTTTGGCCCTTCATAAGAAAAGGTTTGGGCACCCTTGGTGAAGAGTCTCCATCACTAAGAGCCAGACCGCAGGCTGAGCATGCCCTGCTAGCCTAACTAACATTACTTCCGAAAGCAACCGGTTGTATTGTTAGATTAATTTGTTAGAATGTTTTGTCCAGTTTTATAATGGTTTTAACACCAGGATATTCTTTTTAAAACTATGTTGTTCTTCAGGGAACAAATATAGGTCCTGTGGAAGAGGGGAAACCTTTAGTTTTTAAAGTGTACGTTAAAAATAGCATTTTTAAAAACAAAGTTAGCATATTTAAACCATATTTATACAAACCAGCAGCCATTTTGTGTTTATCGGGAAAGAAAGATATCAATGTTGTGTAACCGCTTGAGTAAGTAAACAGAGAGGAAATGTAAACTTTTGATTAACATAACATCTAAATATGACAAGTGTAATTAAATAAGTGCAAAATGAAACGTGAATATTTACTATATAAATATTGTATCTATAATATAGCCTAATATCCCCTTTATAGTACTCTTATATCATTCTTTTGTACATCAAATTTTCATAACCTACTATAAACAGTGTCCATAGCACTATCCCCATCCCTACCACCACATATAAACTTTTATGCATATAAATACACCTCTAGATGCTGTATTAATCTAATAGATAAAAGAAAGACAAAGAATTACCTGTACAATATGGATTACGGTTAGTGGAAAAATCAGCATTAATGAAGTCTGGAATCTGTTGAACATCACTTGAACAAACCGGAAATGGTCTCCTCGCAGAAACCGTTAAAAGTAACGTAATGCATTAAACTGACGTCAATATCTTTTATGGTACTAATCTATTCCCGTCAATTCTTCGTCGTTATATTCAATTATGATTATGTTTAAATCTAATTGAAAAGTAGTAGGAGGAAAAGAAACGTATCCCTGATTGAATGTATGACGGACATCGTTTATGTTTCTCTTTTGTAGGTGGTCATTTTAAAGACATCATATTAATGCTCCAAATCTGCCAAAAACATTAACAACTGCACGAGCACCAACTTAATGAACATTGGCGTTTCTACAAGGCATTCGCACACTGCCATCTAGTGGGCATCTCTAATTAAATCACCGAGTCATGCTCACCAATGTTAAGAGTGATACAATTCATAGCTTTATTTATTATTATTACTACAAAGAAAAAATACATAGCTAATGAGGCCGTTTTTATATTCAATTTGGAAATGAACTTTAACTTGCGTAAATGTGATCTTCATACAGCTGCACTGGCAGATGGACCGTAAACATTGTGAATTTATGGCAACGCTGCACATTTACAAACAACACCAATGGCCAAAATACTGGTTTCATTTGTGTGTGTATATATATAAGTTATAAAAAATAGCAACATTCTTTCCCCTCCCCCTGCAAATTAGGTGATCTGGCATTTTCTAAGCCTTACAAACACACACATGAAGCTATTGCTCGCTAGTGCACTGGAATATTGCACAGTGTTAATTAGAGTTGACAAAATATTACTCAAAATAACATTAAATAAAAAGATACAAACATAGCTATGGGAAAACTCTAGTTGCTCTTTAGGTGATTTTTCAAAAGTTCAGTTTGCAGTCACGGCTGTTTCAAACAAAGCATTAATATTAATGATGATACAACAACACTGGGAAGATTCCAGCAACCAGGCGTTTTGGTTTCTAATATAATTTCCCTTTTGTAGGCACAACGACACAAGCAGATGTACATTTTGCAGTGATATATATGAGATGTGTACTACGGAGATATGGAATGTGTTAGGATAATTTCACAGTTTTAAAATGCCATTGCAACACAATCAACATTAGGCAGTTAGGTTACACTTACAGTTTATATTGGGGGACAGTAACTCAGGTTTGTTTTACACAAGAACACAAACACTTAAAGAAGAGAAAAGAAAAAACAAAACCAAAAAAAGACACGCACAAACACACTCACATCTGGAGAAGTGCAGATCCACATTTACACACGCACACACACACATAAAAGAAAAAATGTGTTTCGACTTCATGGGTTCAGTGAGATCTGGATTACATGGTCATGTGTTCAGGAAGCACGTAGGAAATGTCATCCCAAGGATGGCGGTACAAACCCTGCTTCAGACGCTTCTGGTCCAGGTAATGACCTGTATGCATGCAAAAAGAGACAAGCTTGTTTAAATAACAGTATTTCATAAGATACGGATCACTTACTCGCACATGCACACACACTTACACACTCACTCACGCACACAGACAGACAGACAGACAGACAGACAGACAGACAGACAGACAGACA
>CAIGQW010055694.1:5615670-5638665 GCA_903798125.1 Danio choprae | reverse complement strand
GACAGACAGACAGACAGACAGACAGACAGACAGACAGACAGACAGACGCACACACCTATGAATCCCATGCTGCGTCCCAACACGAAGATCCCATTCAGTGCTCCGATCTCCACAAACTCATCCGCTTCGTCACTGAACAAAAACAATAAATGGCATTCAGTTCATTCGTGTTATAATAGAGCATATACAGTGAATATATAGAATAGAAAATATTATAGAAAACCTATAGAAAAACATCATACCCCTTTGAAAAATGACTGTTTGTCATAAAGCCTGAAATCAAATCACATTCCAAATAACTTGCTGTAGCCTTCATTCATTCATTTTCTTTTCGGCTTAGTCCCTTTATTAATCTGGGGTTGCCACAGCGGAATGAACCGCCAACTTATCCAGCATATGTTTTACGCAGCGGCTGCCCTTCCAGCTGCAACCAATTAATGGGAAACATCCATACACACTCATTCACAGACATACACTACGGACAATTTAGCTTGCCCAATTCACCTATAGCGCATGTCTTTAGACTTATATGGGGGAAAGCGGAGCACCTGGAGGAAACCCACGCCAACACGAGAAGAACATGCAAACCAGCGACCTTCTTGCTGTGAGGCGATCGTGCTACCCACTGGGCCACCGTGACGCCCTGTTGTAGCCTTCTTCCAAATGAATGTTTTTGTAGCCTTCTGCTAACCTGTGCCTTTCTACAACTTTATCCCAAATGTCTTTTGAAAGCAGGGTGTAATGTGAGTACATGTAAAGAGTTTTACAGGGTATGATAGATTTCTATAGGCACTGTAACTAATAGTTTAATGGTGTTTTACTGACCGAGTGAAGCCACCGCAGGTCCTCAGCAGATCTACAAACGCCACTCCAATGAAACCATCAACATTCAGAATCAGGTTTGGTTTCTGACAGAGAAAAAAAGGATTGGAAAATAATTATAATAATGTAGCTTCAACAGATTTAATGTTTATTTTGGGTACATTAGAATGTGGTTATTTTTTATAGTTTATAAAAAAATTAATTAAAAATGGACTCATTCATGTTTATAATGACTTACGATTTTATTATTTTACGAAAATGTGTATATACCCAAAGATCTTGTCATGCATATTACAAACAAGAACCATTTGATGACCTTAAAAGGCACAATATTTAAGATTTATTCATGAAAATATCGCCAAAAACCACTAAAACAGTGTTATATATTTTGCTGACTTATGTACTTAATTCAGCTATGTACTAAAGAATGTTCAAATCCAGAGAAATAAGTCATTTTAACTAGAGTGACACAGACCGTGTCCTGTGTGTTCATGCTAATGTCAGACGCTCTCGATTTCCGGGTTGGCTTTTATAGAAAACAGGGAAACACTAAAGATGCTTTAATATGTTGTGTGTTTTAATGGACTACACAGAGCAGCATTATAAGTGAAGCCTAAAATGTATTTAGTCTGATAAAACAGTTCTGCTTCTTCCACATAATCACAAGCTAAAGAAACAATGAACTATGGCATAATAAAAGCTCTGCTGCAATCATGACACATTGCGCTTGTCCTTTTTTTTTTTATTATGCGTGTATATATATAGGTTACACCAGTGTTTTCCAACCCTGTTCCTGGAGGCACACCAACAGTACATATTTTGGATGTCTCCCTTATCTGACCCATTACTTTCAGGTTTTGGAGTCTCTTCTTATGTTCTTATGAGTTGACTCAGGTGTGTTTGAATAGGGAGAGGTTGAAAATGTGTACTGCTGGTGTGCCTTCAGGAACAGGGTTGGGAAACACTGGGTTACACAGTGCTGAAAACAGTAATATGACTATTGGAAATCTGTTATTTTTTTTGCATTTTTATAATAATTTTTCTTCTTCTAGTTTGAAAAGCAAAGTTAAAGTATGACAGTTCTCTTCTGTAGTCCAAGACTGATCATCAGGACACTTTATAGTTTACGCTACACCTGTGATGTGGCTGTTTAGACCTGTATGTACTGCTCTCTGCTTGTGAGTGCATCACCTGAGATATATAAACAGAAACCCAGACCCACATTAATGTTTGTACCTTTGATGTGGTGATCTTCTCCACTTCCAGAGCGTAATCCAGCAGCTGGGTGGCAGGGAAATGCTGCTTCACAAAGTCTTTGAGGATCTGCACTCGCATATCAGGATTATTAATCTGAAGGAAATTAATAAATAAAATAATTCTTCAATGAAGCCAGCAATCAACACTGATAAAGCAGTCTAAGAGTCACCTACTTGCAATATTTATTAATGCCCTATGAATTATTTTCCCAAATTTTTTAAAAATTTGTAAACTACTAAAAGCTCAGAAATTACAAACACAAATTATTTAATTTTGACTATTAATTGATTTATTAATTAATATTTTTGTCGTTTCCGGGTTATTGGTTTGCAATTAAACAGAGAACGTTTAAAATGTATACATTTTCCAGCGTATTATATTTTATTTTTACATTTTCACATATTTCTGAACTCAATTTTCATAAATCAAGCAGACTACATTAGATAAAATCATGAAACAATATCAATATATAACAACAATGTATACATAGTTTAACAAATTCAAAACTTTAGAAACCCTCGTGTTTTCAAATGTTATCAGAACCGTTTTCAGTTCTTTAGGCTTGACTTGTTCTCAAAATATTTGAACTAATTTGGTATATTGTTGTAAACAAAAGTTTATTTTAACTATGAAATTGAAAGAGCAGTGTAAAAATCACCTGCTTGCAATATTTATTAAGGCCTTATGAATTCTTTTCCCCAAATTTGTTTAATTTTTTTCCCCTCCAATTTTCCTGAACTAGTTAAAATAAACTTTCGTAGTCAAAAAAAAACCCCAAAACAAATGAGTTATCATTGACTCATTAAGTCATTCATTCACAAAGAGCATGTAGATCTCGTATTCAAATAGGCCCTTACAGTTTTAAATTCACAGACAACGCTCGATACCTCAATTTAAAGGAATAGTTCACCAAAAAATGAACATTTTCCTCATCGTTTACTCACACTCAAGTGGTTTAATCCTTTATGAATTTCTTTATCCTTTTGTTGAACACTGAACAAGTTATTCTGCAAAAAAGCAGCCATCCACATCCATACAGCAAAAAATACTGTGGAAGTCAATGGCTGTTTTTTCCAACATTCTTCAGTAGACTTTGTGTTCAACAGAAGAAAGAAAGACACAAATGAGGAGTAAATGATAACTGAATTTTTATTTTTGGATCTACACTATAAAAGCCCTCATTTTCATTTATTCTTCCTAAATGATACAAACTCTGTGACATTCTGCACCTTCTCATAGCTGATTCTATTTCTATAACTGGATTGTGACTCCGTCTGCCCTAATTTAGCATGTTTTTCAATTTGCATTAAACAACAATTTAACACTCACCGATTTTACCCTATGCCCGATGCCCATAATGAGTTTGCCATCTTTCTTCATTTTGTTGACAAACTCCATAGGCAGCATGCCACTGTCAAAGGCCTTACTGAACTGCTTAGCAGCAGCGTCCAGGGCACCTCCAAAGCGGTCCCCCTAAACGCAAAATAGAGCTCGAGATCAGACACGTGTTAAACAGATGGTACTGTATTCGAGAAAGGTGTAGTGGTTGTACAATGGTCAGCAGTCCGGATGTGAGGCTGGAGATCAGGTCTTTGCCAGCACGAGCACACACTATGGTGTTATGAGCTCCAGACACCGCAGGGCCGTGATCCGCCGTCACCATCAGACACATCTCAATGAACTGACAAGCGTAGCGGGGCAGCCTGCGGCATAGACATGAAGATTATTTCAAATTCGCATTTTCACTTAAAAATCCACTGAGGCTATGCATTCAAGACAAGAGAGATATTGCAATACTCACTTTCTAATGATTTATTTTATAACAAACAGCATTAATTAAATATTAAGAGGTGGAGTTGCATAAAACACTTTACGGTATTATTACATTTTCTGGGAAATCTGGTAATTTGATTACAGTGATTCAACTCAATAAATATACATTTTTAAAATGAGATATACCTATAAATAACTATATACTATTTGAAATCACTTTTTGCATGACAGCGTCACTTAATGAGCATGAGCTTTATGTTCATCAATAAGGCTTTCAAATGTTATCAGAACGGTGTTCATTTTTAGGTTTGATATGTTCTCTTAGTAACTTGAAATTAAAGTAACTGGTAATGCTTTTTACATGCAGTAATTACATTTCTTTCAAAGTAGTAATTTGTAATCTAATTGTATAAAACTGCTCTTAAGTTACAGTGCTCAGCATACATGAGAACACCCCATTTTGAAAATGAATATTTTTATCCATTTCTCAGTGAATATGGGTAATATATATTGGTGCATTTGAACAAAACAGATTTATTAAACAGATATATTTATTAAAATAATATTTTAGTCACACAACATCTTTAGAAATGGAAAGATAATACATTTAAACTCAAGCAAAATATTGTAAAAAGAAAAATGACAAACTATAACATTTCAAAAAAATGTTATATATGTTTTGTTTCTCTTGATTTTTGCTATTTTTTTTTATCTTATTTAATATTTTTCCTAACATATACATTTGGGCTACTAATTTTTGAAACATTAATGTAATTTGTTTTGTTAGATTAGCTCCAGATTTGGCTTCAGTACTGACTAAACTAATGTATATGCATGAATATAATATTGTAAAGCTTCCTATAGAAATCATTCATTTAAATGAAAGATTTGTGGGGGGTGTACTCATATATGCTGAGCACTGTACATACCTAATTTATTTCATTTTGACATCCCCACCAGGAACTAAACTGATTAATTAATTATAAATTCTTTAAAACTTTCTTTTTTTTGCATTATCGGGTTATTGGTTCGCATTTAAACATGTTATATGAATAAGCTGATTTTTCGGTGTTATCAGTTATTATATTTCAATTTTATTGATATGTTGTAATATGGCTTGATATGTTTTTAAAAAAAGCTTATTTAAACTACGAAATATATATAATATATATAATTCTGCAAATAATTCAGAAAAATCTGCTTATTTAAATAATTAATAAATAAAAATAATTTTTTATTACATACACAAATGGTTTCATTTTGTTTTGACATCAAGAAATAAACTGATTTAATAATGAAGTCTTGAAAATTGTTTTTTTTTTTTGCATTGCAGGGTTATTGGCATTATTAAACAGAGGCAACAGGTAATTAGAATAAGCAAAATTTTCAGAATTAATCATTTGATTTATATTAATTTCATTTAAGTGCTGCTAGCCATTGTCTTTCATTTTATGAATCACCAAAGACCACAGTTTCTGCTAAAAATAATGTTCCACTGAAGAAAGAAAAACAACAACAACAAAAAAAACGTCACCTACATCTTGGATAGCCTAAGGGTAAGTAAACTACTAGAAATTTTCCTGACTGAATAATCAGGTACTGGTGGTAAAAAGTAAAAGAGTGTGCAATCACAAGCAGTAAAGCGTACCTCCTCTGGAACCAGAGCAGGCCGAGGGTCCCGCCAAGCCCCATCTCAGACTTGAAGACCTCAGTGATGGGCATGCCAGCATAGATGAGCTCCTGTCCTCTCTCGTCACAGATGCTGGTCATGAAGGAGGCCGGCTTACGGATCAAACCCAGCTCCTGTAGAACGACAAAAAAAAAAGACAGCTAAAGATGAACAACCAGGCCAGACTTAAATGAATGAGCATTTATCATCCAAATGCGTGATGATCATACTCACACGTGCCCAGGAATAATCCATTGGCACTGTTGGGGGAGGAAGCTCTTTGGCAGGCACAATCACACCCTTGGCAACCAGATTGTCATACACTGATCTAAAGGAAACATAAACATGGGGTTGCTGATGGCTAAGGATATTTAGCTATTAATTACTAGTTATAAATCCCCTGAGACCATCTTCAGAATACAAATTGAAATATATTAGGCGAAATATGAGAGCTGTTTCATCCTCCATAGAGAGCAACAATCCTGAGAAGCTTAAAGAAAAGAAACCAAAATCACTCAAAACATTCCATGTGATGTTCAACTGTAATCATATGAAGCTCCAACAACACTTTTGTGGGCTGAAAGAAGCTCTAAAAACAACTTTGTTCGCCATTGTGTTCCACATCAGATTATGGTGTGTGTTTACTACAGGTATTATGATGTTTGCATGTTGCGCTGCTTCCTCACAATTACAATATATAACCTGTAATAAACAAAGACACACCTTGACCTGATGCAGGAGAGAAGATAAAGACAAACAAGTCCTATTTACAGTTTCTTAAAGGCACAGAAGGGTTCTTGGAGCTTCATATGATCACAGATGAACCACTGAAGTCGCATGGCATGTTTTGACAATATTTTTAGTTCCTTTTCTCCACTTTAAATGTCTCAGGACTTGCTGTCTATGGAGGATGAGGGAGCTCTCAGATTTCGGCATCTTGGATTTCATCTTAATTTGTGTTCAGAAGATGAACAAAGATCTCAGGAGATTGAAACGACATGAGTAATTGTAGTAGTTTTCATTTGAGCGAACTAACCCTTTAATATATAAAGTACAAGTAAAAAGTCTGCAATGTTTTTAAGTACATGACAATTGGAGTTATTGTCTCCCAAAATAAAAGAACCGACCCTGATCTGTCTGAAACGATTGGCCAGTAATTGCAGTCTCACTTCCTACACAAAATATTTTAAGCCTCAATCACTGTACTTGTAGCTGAGGTCTGGAGGGGTTTGATTCGTGTTGTCAGCATGTTGAACAAATGCTGTTATCTGGAATGTTAAAGAAAAACCTGTGAAGGATGAAGACTTGATTTGATGAGGCAAAACTACTTTTACTGTTCGTAATGTTGTGTTCACAAGAGCTGATGAAGCTTCCAGAGGTGAAATTCAGACATGTTCATTTTGGCTCAGATTGATTCAGCTCGATAAGGTGCGGTAAGGTACACGTTAATTTCCATTTCTGCTGTCAGAAGTATCAAAAATAGCAAACACTACCACACAAGCAGTTATTCTGAAAGTGCAACAGTACGGTACCAAAACCGTACTGTTGGGGGCGGGTGTTGTGAATGGAATTGAAATCTGGTTCACGCAAGAACTGTAGCGCTACATGTCAACGCACTTAACCACGAGGCTACTGGTGTAGACTACATTCATTCTTTTATCTGAAGTGAAGACGATCTGATCGAATAGCCTTTAGTAGACTAAAGTGACATACTTGATGACATCTCCCAGCTCATCGAAGCTCTTGGGAACGAAGGCTCCTGCTTCTTCCAGAGCTTTATTCTTGGCCACTGCTGTCTCAGATGCCTGGTTAGCACATGCTCCAGCGTGGCCAAACTGGACCTGAAAACATAAGCAAAAAAGTTTATCAATTTAGCTAGTAACATTTGATGTTAAACTCATGACATAAAAAGTATTTGACACACATTATAAGCAATAGTTAACTGCTTTCAGCTTAAGCAAAACAATCAAATCACAGCTAGATGTTGGCCCCTATAAATCTGAACATGAAAAAGCTGATATTATTTATATAAATATGTTTTTCTTAAGCACATAAAATGAAAAACAAAACAAAACGTACTAATAAATAACAAGGTAAATAATACTGTGGCTTAACAAAAATGATAAAATTGTACAATCTGCATCACACAATATACTTTACATTGAACTTAGAAAAGGATCAAGAATACATTTGCTGGAAAAGGGACAATAAAACATGTTCTTAAACATACTTCCTAAATGGGTGCCAAATTTTCTTAAACTGGTTAGATGAAGTATTAAGTCTATTTTCTTTAACTTTACGAAGCAGAGACCATGTTGGAGGTTTCTGATCCTTCAACCTAAGCAATATTAGTCGTTTGGCCAAGTGCACAATAAAAGCAATGCCATCAGATTGTGTCTTTGTAGGATTATATGACATGGGAGAAATTCAGTGGGCAAGGGGAGATAGATAATAAAAGCAAATATAGTTTTAAAAGTAGCCAAAAATAGCCCCAAAAGCTGCTAAGCTATAACATATAACATAACCAAATCAAAACATATTTGCATGAGTGGCTGCTGTAGGTTTACAGCAGTTAGAGGCAGGATCTATATGCTGAAAGAGCTTTAAATGCTTTAGGTTTGTTCAGTGTACATTATGTACAATGAATCTGCTTTCTGTAGGAATGCACGTGTGATCATCATGTGGGTGTAAATGTGGATAAGTGCATTCAGAGACTGCAAACATTTTGGGAGGAGGAAATGTACCACGAACTCAGACTCTTTCTAAATTACAAAGATTATTTCTCTTTTTGTGATGCATTCAATAATATGCATGAGCCATTCAGTTGTTAATGACTTATTTAACAAACTGACTAATTAAATACTCGCAGTTAGTATGTAAATTGATCTCACTACCACCAAATAAACTGAATTATTAATGATCTTGTAAATGGGCTTTAATTACGTTGGTTTGCATGTACATCTGGACAACAGGTCATTGAAGTAAACAGATTTTAGTGAGTTGCATGTAAAAGTGCTGATGGTGTCATACCTCAGAGGAGAAGAGAGTGGCACAGGTCCCGATGCACCAGCAGACCACAGGTTTGATGATCCTGCCTTCTTTAATGGCATTGCAAATCTTGTACTCTTCATTTCCACCAATCTGAGAAGAGAACAGAAGAGTCATGAAGCAAAGACAACAGTAACAGTGAACTCTGTAAGATTAGTATACTACTATCATAAGATTAGTTCACATTCACAATGAAAATGTAATAATAATGTGACCTCGAACCACAAAACCTTAAGTTGCACACGTAAAGTTAACACATTAAGTTTCAATAGTCAAAAATACAGTGTATGGGTCAAAATGATCTTTTATTATTTATCTTTTAGGCCAAAAAACATTAGGATATTAAGTTCCATGAAGACATTTTGTAAATTGCCTATTATAAATATATCCTATTATACTATAAAAACTAATTTGATTAGTAATATACTTTGCTCAAAACTTAAAAGTGATTTTCTCAGTATTTAGATTATGAACCCTCATATTGCAGATTTTCAAACGGTCACATCTCAGCCAAATATTGCCCTATCCTAAAAAGGTATATACCAATGGAAAGCTACATTAAAGCTGATATTTACAAAATTGGCACTTATGACTGGTTTTGTGATCCAGGGTCACATTTACTCACTCTCTTATCATCAAATATATTAATTTCTTTCTTTCTTCAGCAGTAAAAGAAAGTAGTTTTTTTTCTAAGAAAACATCGCAGGGTTTTTTCTCCATATAATGTGGACTTTTATCGTGCTCAGTAGTTTGCTCTTCCAAATTGAGATTCAGTGCAGACTTAAATGGTTAGACATGTTTCCCAGACAATGAATAAAAGTAAAAACAACAACAACAACAACAACATTTCTATAATTTTTAACCACAAAATTTCCATCACATATCTAGTCCAAGATGAGCTTTGTGGTTAAAATGCACATACTTGAGACAAAATGACTTATTTGAGACTCCTTTTAAAAAAATTACTCATTTGTTTCGCAAGTTAAGACTTTTATTCCTTAGTTGGGATAATGTAAATCCCTTCGAAGCTACACTGAAACACCAAAGAAGTCTATGATATGTTGAAAAATACTGTATGTTTTCCACTTTTTTTTACTAAAAAAAGAAAGAAATTAACATCTTTAATGACAAGAGGGTGAGGAAATCATCAGGATTTTTGATTCTGCAAGTGAACTAATCTTTAATGAGGAATGATATAAATTTGGGCTGCACAATATATATCACAAAATTATCTCAATAATGTGTGATAAACTACATTTATTTTATGCATTGGTTGTTAATCTAATTGGTTGTTAAGCCAATTAGAGTCAAAATATCTGCTGAATTTCACTTATTCCTAGTGTTTTAAAGACTAAATGTCTGCACCTTGACACAGTATTTTAGTCTAAATTAGAAATAATCTGAAAAAATATCTTTTACCCATTTATTTTAATATCATTAAATAAGCAATTAATTTAAAAGTCCCATGAAATTAAAATAAAGTTTTTTAGATTTTAGTATCAGTATTGTTAGTTTTTATAAGCTAGTGTGCTCCAAAACAGTGACAAAATTCACGTTTAGAAGACATAAAAGTGATCTAAACATGTAAAGCTTGCAGTTTGTAATTTCCAACTAAATGGATCAACGGTTTTATTCATGTCACCTCATACTTCAGTTCCTCATTAAATCTTGACCAATCAAATGCTCTCTTGTATCTGACATGCCCCGCCCCCTTCAAAAAACATCTCATTTGATGTGCTTGAGCTCAACCACTCTCACTGGCAGAGCTGTGATAAAACAAAACACTATTGGCTGGTTTTTAAAAAGGGGAGAAGTTACTCTATGTCCCGCCCTCTTTTCAGTGTTTCAGTTGAGATAACGTCAAACATCGAATAAAAATTCACATTTCAAAGCACTTCACGGGACCTTAAAAACACAGCTAATAAAATAGCATTTTTCTAGGAAAATGCTATATCATAAGAAATATTGTTATAGCAATATTCAACAACAAGTATCCCTAGTATAAATGTGTGAATAAGTGTCTCTCTGACCTCTCCAAGCACAACGATCATCTTGACTCCTGGCGTGTCCTGATACCTCAACACGTGATCAATGAACACAGAGCCTGGATATCTGGAGGAGATACAAACGTCACTGGTGTAAACTCACGCAGATGCATCAGATTGTGTTTGGCATTAATAAGGAGATGTTGACTTGAACACACACCGGTCTCCTCCAATGGCCACTCCTTCATAAACTCCGTCAGTGGTGCGTGAGATGATGTTGTTGAGTTCATTGGACATTCCTCCAGAGCGGGACACGTAGGCCACGCTGCCCGGCCTGTACAGCTTTGACGCCAGGATGTTGTCCAGCATCCCGCCTGTATTACCAATTTTAAAGCAGCCGGGCTTGATGCCGCCAACCTACAGCACGCACAAATACACATCATAGATTTTATTTAGCGGTTTTATTAGTAGTAGTAGTAGAAGTAGTAGTAGTAGTATAAGTGGTAACAATTAATGTTGTTGTTTCAGTAGTAGTAGCAGTAGTAACAATGACAACAACAACAACAACAACAACAACGACAACAAGCTATATAAATTTAATATAAGATAAAAATCTAAACATTGAACCTTTTTGGGACTACAATATTACTCTTATAAATAATTATTAACTGATAACTATTATTATTATTAGATAATTATTATTATTATTATTATTATTATTATTATTATTATTATTATTATATATCATTTTATTACTACTTCTGATTCAATTACTACCACTACAATAATACAGTACAGTACAATACAAAAACCTAAAAATAATACCAACAATAAAACTGTAGAATAAAGTTTCTGCAATAATTCCATATTTTAGATTTTAAAATTAATAAAATACACAAAAATAAACTTGCATATAACAATAAAAAAATACATATAATAATTCATAAACAAATATATATTTTTTACAATAACGATACAATTATATTACAATAATTTATGTTTACAATGCTGTTATTGTATTATTTTATTTTAAAATAACTACAACACATTTTAATCAATGGATTGAAGACATTGCTGTCTCACCACTCACTCACTGGCCAGTAGGGGGTGCCCAAATCTACCATTAAACCACCCAACTGCTCCTGTCTAACAGATATGCAGTTTGCACTGTACCGTTGCAGGACCGATGATAGTGACTCCCTTCTCATCTGCCATTTTGATGATCTTGCGGGTCAGAGCCTCTGGGATTCCCTCAGCTATGATGGCTATGGTGTGGATCTGTACATCAAAACAATCACATCGAGCAGACAAACAGTTAAACTCACTGCGCTGTGCAGTTGTATGAATATTCAGCGTGATCTGTTGCTGATCTCAGACCTGCGGGAACTGCATGGTCTCTATGGTGCTGTCGTAGGCAGAGCGGAGAGAGGCGAAACTGATGAGCACGTCCACTTCTGGATGCTTCTTCATTGCGTCAGCCATGTTCTTATAGACCGGCAGGAGGATCTCCTTATGACCCCAGTAAAACTTCTGCTTGTGGTCTCCACTGACACACAGACACAGACACAGACACAAGCTCTTTAAAATTAGACCAACGGATGTCTTGTACAACATATCATGCACAACATTTAAATTTACTTCAAGACTGTTAGATAAGTATCCTCAGTGTTTCTCAACCACGTCCATCAGTTCTGCACATTTTCCATGTCTCCTTAACCAAACACACCAGATTGAAATCATCAGCTCATTAGCAGAGACTGAAAGGCCTGTAATGGGTCTGACAGACAAAGGAGACATATAAAAATGCAGTGTTGGTGGTCCTCCAAGAACGTGGTTGAGAAACAATGCCCTACAAGCAGGGTGCAAACTACGGGAGAACAAGGGGGAGCTCGACTCCCCTAAATGAGGCATGGGCTCCCCTGAAAATATGATTTGTAAAATTTTGGAGGGCCTCAAAAATATTGACAATGTGTTATTTTTACATGTGGTTTCAGTATTGTGTAATGTAATCATGGATTATTATGTGTAAAATTGCAAAAATATCATTCATTTATGCATGATGGCGATTTACGCCACACTTAAACAAAAAAGATAACTTCACATGCTATTCTTGTCATGAGCATTAAGGTGTGGGGGCGCTGAGGAGCAAAGTCCACTCATGTCAAAGACTGACAGCCAGATGCTTCCATATGGATGTTGAGACACTGCTTATTAATTTTCCAAAACAAATTATGTGACGTTCTGTTTAGTTTTATTTGCTTCATACAGTAGGTCAATACAATGTTTAAACACTGTGACGTTGCTGTAAAAATGATGGACAATTAAGCTGAAAGCAGGTAAACCTGACAAAACTGAACCCCTTTAACAATTGTGTTTCTTTCATTTTCGAATTCGCGATATTGTTTTACCGGAGGGAAAAGTGAGATCCCATTACATTCTATAGGCCTATGTAAAATAAAAAAAGCATATGATGTCCTTGGTGTCATCATCTTGAACTTGTAGAGCGATAGAAAAATTATAGGCTTTATGATGAGGTTATTTATTTTGTTGTTAAGTTAAACATTTTCGTGTTTGTTGATTTTATATGAATGTACTCCTCTCACAGAAGCACTGCAGGTAAAATTAGACAACTGTGTTCTGTTGTTTGTGCATGTAAAAATAAATCCCTCAAAAGATGTTTTCAAGGGTCAAAGAAAGTTATTGATGGGAAAACAAGTGCTTTAGCGAAAAAGTAAACCAAAACTATCGTAGTGTTTTGTTCTACTTTGTAATATTAGTTACAATTATATAAATATTTGTTTTATATTTATAGATTTCTTGTTTATACATTGTTGTTTAAGGACAAGATTCCTGTGTGTTTTATAGCCTACATCATTGTGGCAAGGGACACTCAAGATCAAACCGACATGAATTTAAATTTATTTCAATTTAGTTTATATGGTCTCAGTGAGAGTAGCATGAATGGAATTCAGACGTACTACATCTGCCAGGCTGTCATTAATCACATGACCGACCCACATCAGTTGCGTTGATTCACTCCATTCATTAATTCTGTCCTGTGGCATCATGGTATGGTAAAGTGTCCACTGGATGCACGTGGATGTTTTTCATATACTACTCTATATACAGTTTTTTTAATACTATGAAATTGAACATACTATTCAGCTCACATACTGTGACCGATGCTGCTTCCCAACTCATATACTATCTGCCCTAAATAGTATTTAAAAAAATAAAATAAAATTAGGATGCATCCAAAATCGCATACTTCCATACAATATAGTGCAACAGGCAGAAGATTTAAGCAAACAGTGTCATTTTTATTAGTTTTATTTTTGCCGCACAAGTATTCTTGGAGCTTCACATGTTTACAACTCTTGCTGTCTATGGAAAATCAGAGAGCTCCAAGATTTCATCTAAAATATCTTAATTTGTGTTCTGAAGATGAACGAAGGTTTCAGGGGGTTTAGAATAAAATGAGGGTGAGTAATTAAAGACAGAATTTAATTTTTTTTGTTGTGAAAATAACACTTCAAGATTCAAATGCACGAGCATAAACATAGCCTAAGCAAATAGTTTTAAATGCAAGTGCAAGACTCACGTGAAGGGGTAAACCATAGCGGCTACTGATGGCTCCTGGCGTGAGCAAACATAATCGAAGTCCAGCATGCCCTGCACTGCGCGTGTCTGCATTCCCCACACTATAGACTTGGTGAGGTTACTGAACAAAGTCGTGCTTTTGGCTGTAAAGAAAAGAAGGTAAATAAAAAGAAATGAAACATTAAATCACATATTTTTTGAGAGTTTAATAGGACAGATTGTTTCAGCTTTTATGTGCATGCTGGGATATGCGGTAATACATTAGCATAGGGAGGGACCAATTCTCACTATTACCTAGTGGCTTATTACATGCCTATTATTAAAATATTGGCTTTTTATTAGTACTTAATGTAATAATCTTAATCCTACCCAATACGTAAATGTAACTACTACCTTAATAACTATTATGAGGCAGCAAATTAGGAGTTTAATGAGTTAAAGGTCAGTCATAGTTAATGGTTTGTTAATAGCAAGAATTGTACTTTAAATTAAAGTGAGACCAGATATGCAAACTGTGCATACATGATGCAAAACGTATTAATAAAATAATACATGTCTGTGCGTGGGACTAACACTAAAAAAAAAAAAAAAAAAAGACATTTAGGTGAATGTCTGGGATTTAATATTCCTCTCTCACCCAGGAAATGTCTTTTAGGTGATTAAACTGAGGTTCCATGTTCTATGAATGATGAGTTCTCCCTTAACATTGGTATAACTACAGCAGCACTGAGGTTTTGGAAAGACATTCAATGCCCTACACTTAAATTATGGACAGAATTCATGATTGAGAATGTGTCATATAAAAATAAATGTTGATACTGTATATGGAAGAATTTCATTTCTTCTTTTAAACTATGAAGTGTCTACCCTGTTGTGCTCTGAAGTATTATCTTTATGCATTTGTTACTGTTTTCCTAATTATGATTTCAAATTTTCTTAACATTATATTTTTCTAATCTTTAAAGAACTTGTAACATACAGTACCATACAAAATGCAGACATTAAGTACTTAATATAATATACTTATCAATTATTTTATAATGAAATATAATACTTCATTTTCAAGAAAAATTTACAACTTTAATATTTCCCTCTAATACTTAGGGCTGAAGGATTAAAATATCAACACAAAAAATATTCTGTATAAAAATACATTAAAAAACCCACTAAATCTATATTTATTTATATTTAATTTAGAAGGGAGAGTCAGAATAATCCTTTTAATAATCTGAGTTAATATAATCTACCATTAGCCAGTAGGGGGCGCACAAACCCACTAGAGATCAGGTTGTTTCCTGTGATTATTATCACTGTGTGCTTGGGTGTGAGTGTGCATAGTGTGTCAGTAACCTGGAGGAAGTCTAGCACGACTCTTTTGACCTAATGAAGATTCTGCTCCAGTTCGGACCTCGGAGAAAGAGGCTGATCTGGAGGAGGCAGGAGTCTGTGAGCAGGGAAGTAGTGAAAAAGAGATGTCAATAATATTCTTTAATAATCAGAATATGACTTTCACTCTTTATAGATTGGCAAAAGCAGCAGATTTTGACGTCCTAAACTAGTGAAGACTCAACAAAAAGAAACACCACTTCACTGAAAGGCCTGAATCAACTAAATGCATGCTTTTGAGGCTATGAAACGTTTTCAAATGTTCATTACTGGTCAGAAATTGAATGATTTTTCAGTCTTTAAGTGTCACACAATCCTTCATAAATCATTCTGATTTAATGATCTGCTGCTGAAGAACCCATTATTGGTAACACTTTACAATAAGGTTACATTAGATAATGTATTTACTAACATTAACACAAACAATATATTTATTACCGTATTTATTCATGTTTGTTAATGTTAGCTATGGGAAATAAAATCATTCATTTTATGTTAACTCGCAGTGCATTAGCTAATGTTAACAAACATGATTTTGGATGTTAATAGTTAGACATTTACTAATGCATTATGATTAATAAATGTTGCACAAGTATTGTCCATAATGAGTTCATGTTAGTAAATACATTAAAGGTGCAGTATGTAAGTTTTACGCATACTGGTTGAACTTGGTATTGCACCCTTGGTTCAAAACACAGGCAAGCGCCTGTTGCCAGATTGACGACATCAACAGGAGCGAGTCTGACTATTGAGCCTAAAGGCTGATTAGGGTCTTCTAAATAAAACCAATGGCACACGATAGAAGGAATAGTTTTTGTTTTAACCAACACCTGAAATTTATATTTTAGAAACGGCTTCTATTTCTTGCAGCTGAACAACAGGTTGACAATGTTTACTTCAGGTACACCTCATGTGCTTTATTCAGTGTAACCTGCTCACCTAATGTTTACGGTTGTAATATTTATATTATTTGCTAATTCATAACCTCATCTGGAACTCTGAATCTGCGTCTCATTTCGGAGTCTGCTACTGTCCACCTGAGGTCGCATTTCGGTCACGGACGCATACTCTGAGAGCCTTTCTGACTGAATGAATGAAATATGACGTTTTCCACCAAGGCAACCCGGGGGGCTGAAATATAATTGGCTAAAGTGGCAGTGGACAGGTTAAACGGACCAAAACAAAGACAGACGTACCGGCACGGAAAGCAAAATATCTGACTTCAGCATTGTTTTTCAGATAAACAAGAATGTTCACTTGGCATGTTTCTTAAATATCTGCAAACATATTATGGTATTTTTATGCTTTAGAAGAGTCAAAATCTGGCATACAGCACCTTTAACTAACACAAACTAATAAAACCTTATTGTAAAGTGTAACCCCATTATTATTGTTCTCAGTGATAAACTATTGGACTGCTTTGTATTATTTTGTTAACTGATGCAGTACCCTTTAAAATGGTACTTAATGTTATACATCAAATAATCATTAAATTGCTCAAGAGTGAAAGACATTTCAAATAAATTATATTATTTTTAACTTTCTTTCCCATCAAAGATTCCTACAAAGTAAAATCTTTCACAATTTCCACAAAATTATGAAGTAGAAAAATAAGTTTTCCAACACAGGTAATAAGAATCCTTATTATCCATGATAACTAGTCATAACAGAAGAGCAAATCTGCATATCTTAATGGTTTCTGAAGGATCATGTGACACTGAAGTAATGATGCTGAAAATTCAACTTACAATTATAGCAATACTGTAAAAAAACCATTTAATTATTTAATAAAATTTAAAATCTATATTAAAAAAAGAAAACAGTCATTTTAATTTGCAATATCATTCACAATCTGTCTGCTGTTTTTGACAAACTAGGAGTAAAATAGGCTTCTATTAAAAACATCTATTAAAGAATCCTTCAGATCACCAAGAC
Source organism: Danio choprae (assembly GCA_903798125.1). Taxonomy (NCBI): domain Eukaryota; kingdom Metazoa; phylum Chordata; class Actinopteri; order Cypriniformes; family Danionidae; genus Danio; species Danio choprae. Next base: position 5,621,190 of record CAIGQW010055694.1, on the reverse strand, counting down.
TGGTAGTGTATCCACAGAAAAAGAAGACCGCACACACACAACCACTCACCGTGGTCCCACCGCTAGTGTTGAGAAGAAAGTTAGCGGTGTGGGCAGCGCCACGAGGCTGTGTGGCGATTGGCCGATGACCCAATGCCATCCCGACAATAGCAGTCATGTGGGTCTCGGTGCCAAAAACATGAATGGGGATACCGGTGGTCTTTCCTGAACACACATACACAACATTACCATATGATCAAGTATTAAGCTTTGTACATTTGTACATAGGAACAAACATACCAACTTCCCCCATCACTCGTAAACCTTCCTGGTAGTTTGGCCCACCACGCCGAACAAATATAGTGACCTCGTGCTCTTTCAGAGGGTCCTGATAATCTTTGAAAGCCCTGACGATACCCTGATAAACACAAAATTGACCAAATAAACACATAATGGGTGAATGTCGCAATATTCGCATATGTGATAATGCTAACAGAAAGAACAAATGCATGTGTATTTACTGTACAAACCTTGAATGTTGCTGCAACGTTAGTGAAGTTGGCGATGCTGCCTCCAATGATCAGGACTTTACCTATAAAAGATCAAATCAACAGTGGTGCATGGGGAGACTGCAGCACACAGTATATGCAGGATGTTTCATTTAGGGGTTTAGCAAACATTTAGCACATGCTAGATAAAATATGATCATGGCCTCCTTTAACCTATAGCTCTACAAAAAAAAACAAAAAAAAACAAACAAACAAAAAAACTAAGAGTTACAACTAACTTAAAAAACTAACTTAAAGCCCCCAACACATAGTAGATGGATCAAAGACGTGATGTATTTTATTCAGCTTGAAAAATAAAATTTACTTTAATAAGTTTAATAAGTACATTTTTTTGAAACATTGTCTCCCTTTCTTACATGTTGATAATTTACAATTCTTCGAGCAGGAGGATATTTAATACCATAGACAGAATCCCAAAAAGTTCCCCCTTTTTTCCCTCTCTCTTTCCTCTCACTGTAACCTTGTAATGCCTTTCACATTAACCACAATGGGCTTGCTTGTAATAAAGGTATACACAACCTTCTTGCCATAACACATTGAATGGTTCCCTTTTTGTGTGTATCGTATATCTTTTAGTATTTTCCTTTTTACATTTTTATTTGTTTACTTAATTAATTTGTTATTACTGTATCGGTGGTGTGTATGCACCCTACACATACACTTGCTGTTAGGGCTGGCGAATAATCAAAAAGTAATCGAAATTTACAACCTATAATCGATCAGATTTTTCCAGGTTGATTTTTTCGATTACTTTCCCTACCGCATGTGGAGTGAAAAAGCCTGATTTATACTTCTGTGCAACTTATTTATTTTCAGTTTTAATAAGAAAAAAAAGTGACTGTTGGTTTTAGGTAATGCGTTTTAATTTCAGCTGTTCAATAAATAATTATAGATAGTAGATGGTGTGTGTTTCCTTTAATTGTTATTTTAAAATCAAGTAATGCACCCTTCATTCAAAAATCTCTCACTTGTAATATGTGAGCATTATTACTGTACAGAACCTGTCAGTGAACTATGGGTGCAATAATCTAAGTAAAATAATCGTTCATCAATCGTAATTGAGTTAAAATGTTCAATTAATCGAGATTTTGATTTTAGGCCAAATCACCGAGCCCCACTTGCTGTGTAATTGTATGACGCTTGAGGGCTTTGTTGTTTTCAGACTGTTAGCTATGTGCCTCTTCTGTTAAAGCCATAAAATGGAAATAAGTGTTGGGGATGTTGGTTTGTTTTGTTGTTGACTTTGTTTTTCTGTCTTGAGCAAATTTATTTAAAAAATCCTATAAATAAAGTATTTAAAAAAAACAAAGTAACTTAAAATTACAGTTTAAATATATTGTTGGTTTTCTGGATATGTCCAGAATTTTGTTAAATATTTTTATTTGTGTGTTTATTTTATTTACACATTGTCATACAAGTTGACAAAGGTTTAAATTTTCAGTTTTTCAGCAAAAAAAAGAAAGAATAAATAAATAAATTAGAATAACAAACTCAAAATAACTTCATACAATTTGAAATGAAAGAAAAAATAAAATAAATAACAAATAATAATAATAATAATAATAAATAATTCAGCAATAACATATTGGTCTAATCTATATACAGCACTTTCAATGCCCATCAGTTCAACAAAAGAGGCACCATCTAAACCAGGGGTGGGCAAACTCAGTACTAGAGGGCCGGTCCTGCAGAGTTTTTCCTCCAACACTAATCAAACACACCTGAACATGCTACGCAGTGTCTTCAAGATCACTAGTAAGCTATAGGGAGGTGTGTTTGATTCTGGTTGGAGGTAAACTCTGCAGGACACTAGCCCTCCAGGACCCAGTTTACCCACCCCTGATCTAGACTCTCCAAAAATTAATTGAACACTTTCCATATAAACTAAAATATATGAATTTTGTGTCAAAAAATAAGTGATCTTTTCTAAAGCAAGGAAAGAGGTCATCCCTTTAAGCCACTGAGATACAACAGGGCTGTCTCCTTTTTTTCCAAGAACATGTTTAAAATGTTCATTTGTGATTACATTTTATAATCTGCCGGTAACATGTCTTCAAAAAAATTCTTCTTATTATTATTATCATTATTTTTCATTTCAGTCTGTTTAGTTTTAATATTATGTTGGTCTTCGTACACTATGCAACAACAGAAGAGTCAAGCTTTAAATAGGAAAATTATTTAACTCTTTGGTTTCGATAATGCTAATGGTCTAATCCGATTCGATGATCTATGCTAAGCTAAGCTAAAAGTGCTCTCGCCAAACCTGAAGACTGATTAAAAAAAAAAGGGTAAAACTCAACAGTTTAACTCTAGGAGAGAGAGTTGTAAAATGTGCCTACTTTCATAAAAAGTGAAGCGTCCCTTTAAACCTTAAATAGTTTAAAACCATTTTGAATTTCTTTTTTCTGTTGGAAAATGATGTTGGAGACCGGCATTCACAGAAATCAAAATACTATTGTAGAAAGAAACTCAATCAGGTATGGAACCCCGTGTTCGCGTGGGTTTCCTCCGGGTGCTCCGGTTTCCCCCATAGTCTAAAGACATGCGCTATAGGTGAATTGGGTAAGCTAAACTGTCTGTAGTGTATGTGTGTATGTCCTGGTCCTCCAGGTTGGGGGTTGAGTGTTTGGCTAACAACCCACCTCATAAAAACTAGATGTTACGAAACACCAACATGTTCATCATTATAACTTTGATATAAATGGCCCTGGGCGTAAGTTAGTTTCTTTAGTCAGTTAAAGAAAATGTTTTTTGACCAATAGTTTTCATTTACTAAATTAACCTTACGTACCATCAGGGTGTTTCTCGCGGGTCATCAGTGAGAGGATGGTCTTGGCGTAATCATATGTTTGTTGCTCACTTGGAGCTCCTGAATACTCGCCGTAATTGGCTAGTTCGTTAACTCCACCCAGATCACAGATTGTGTCACTATGAAGGGAAAAAAACAAATAAAAAAAGTCAATGTTTTAAAATACTGGTAAGTAGACAGACAGGCAATATAAACACATGAAGTTACAAGTTATTGTATATCAGGGATATTTATGACTGAGATCCCATTTCCAACATTAGAGCACAAACAGGGCCAGGTAAGTTATTCAGTGAAAAAACTGTCTTATTTATTTGTTTGTGTGCATTAGAGAAGAGCACATTTGGTTTCTTGATGGTCTGCTCTTCTCTCAGAGGGAAAGCACATGCCCATCCTAATTAGTCTCACAGCGCTGTCTCTCGCTTCATCTCATCCCTCCATCCAGACAGAAGGACAGATGCAGGGGAGAGAGATAAACCTCCAGATAAATCAAGCATGGATGGGTAATGTCATTTAGCTCTCGGAAGGCTCATACAGGTATCTGCTTCATCTCTCAGCACATGAGGCATGGGCATTTAGCTTATTATACCAGCATTTTCCTTCAGACTCTTTAAAGCTACTCTTTCTAATATGAAAATTCTCATGCAATTCTATATGGTTTATTTCACTTCTTAAACACAAAAGATGATTTCTAGACACCTTTTAGTTTTTATTTATTATTTATCCAACATGGAGCCAGATCAGTCTCAAAAATAATACATTTGAAAAATATATAATTCATACATTCACAACACAATTCACATTTACAAAATCCAATTCATAAATTCAAAACAATTCATAATATACACAACTCCAATTCATTTGGTCAAAATGTTTTGGATTTTTACTTTTATTTTCCATGTTGCATTTATGAATTGTGTTTCGAATTAAAAAAATTGGATTTTGTAAATGTGAATTATGCTGTACATTTAAGAATATTATTTTGTAAATGCATTATTTTTGAGATCTGGATACATAATCTAAAACTTTGGACTGCATTAATTTGTTTTTTTTTTATAAATCTTTATAATAGACAAAATAATTCTCCAAGTATCTCTTCGGTTTTTTAGAAAAAAGACAGAGGTTTGGATCAACATGGTTTACTGAGAGGGAGAAGAGACTGGGTCTCATGTATACGCACAAATTTATGCGTGAATCATGTACGCCTGGATCCTTATAAACATATATAAAGCACCCTACATACAATTAGATATGTTATTTCCGGGGCGAATTAAAAGTATCTAGACATTAAAAATGTACATTACAATACATTCATAAATTTTCTTTTCGGCTTAGTCCCTTTATTCATCAGGGGTCGCCACAGCGGAATGAACCGCCAACCTATCCAGCATACGTTTTACGCAGCAGATGCCATTCCAACACTGGGAAACATCAACACACACTCATTCACACACACATACACTACGGTCAATTTAGCTTACCCAATTCACCTATATCGCATGTCTTTGGACTTTGGGGTGAAACTGGAGCACCCGGAGGAAACCCACGCAAACATGGGGAGAACATGCAAACTCCACACAGAAATGCCAACTGACCCAGACTGGGCTTAAACCAGTGACCTTCTTGCTGTGAGCTAGTCGTGCTACCCACTGCGCCACCGTCACGCCCCATTACAATACATATATAGTAATTTTTGAGCAAGAGGCTAATGGTCTAATCCGATTCAATAATTTATGCTAAGCTAAAAGTGCTCCAACCAGACATGGAGATCGGCTGAATACAAAAATTATTTAAAAAAAAAAAACTCAACTGTTAACTCATTTGATTGTAAAATGACTTCCAAAAAAGGGTGTTCAATTCTTAAATATTTTGATTTTGAAGCTAAAATGTAGCATATTGTGTATGTAATTTCCCCCCACCTTCATTTCTGTGTTTAATTTAGAGCATATCCGGCCTGAGGCTCACAGACACCTTCCTGAAAAGAACGTATGAATATGACGACATTGCCCAGGTCTGCGTGGTGTGTCCTTACACCAGTCCAGAGAGCTGAACAGTCCCTGCTGTATTTTACACCATCTTTGTCAATGGACCAAACCCCCATCAGTCCTGCACCTATTAATAGAACACCTTCTGCTCTTTACCTTAAGCTTGTTGTTTTAAAATCAT